>JARVGP010001217.1:0-19418 GCA_029876185.1 Mansonella ozzardi
TTTTTTTTTTTTTTTTTTTTTTTTTTTTTTTTTGTTTTTTTTTTTTTTTTTTTTGAGATTAGATACGGCGAAATTTAATAATGTTTTATAAAGTATGCGAAATAAACGTTCACAATCCTTTGAAGTCATGTAAATTGTGCTTTTTTTGAAGTACAGTTGGCAAGTCGAGTAATAGTTAATTGCTTAAGTTTAGACAGTTCGAGACGGTTGCCGAAATGATAAATAGCCTTTTTCAAGAGGTTATTTGTTGTACTGATCTTATCATGAGAAGCGAAACTGCTTGATTATGAAGATACTGAAACGAGAATTATCTAATATTGTATGATCCGCATATGCTCGCCATCATCCTTAGCATGAAATTCATTGGAAGTTGTTGCAGGATCTAATTTAAAGTGGAGTGCAGAGGAAAAGTCACCTTCGCAGAAAGTGACCAGAGGACGAACACATTCGTCGATGTCAAGATCTGAATCAAGCAACAGTGAAGTGATGCTTTCTCCCGATCCTTCAAATTCAACTACGCAACCTTCACTGGTGACAAGTACCATGGATATTTTCGGAGATACCTCGCCTGCCAATAATTCTACTGCTTATCGTGAGCGGCTTGATGCATTGGGAGCCACTTTTCAAAATATCGAGCAAAAATTTCAAGTTAGTTTTATCAGAACTGTGCTTTCTTAAACTGTTTACCAGCTTAATACTAAGACGAATGAAGTTTGAACAGGTTTCTCAACTAAAGCTCTATGTAATGCTTTACTGTTCCACGACATTTTTTATAATTGCTTTCTGAATCTGCTTGAGCTGATTTGCATGATGAACCTAATGGTTTGTTTTTATTTAATGCTATGCAGAAAAAATATGTCATCAAATCATATTGGTCGTTTATTTTGTTGTAACCTTGATTTTTTTTCTTTTTTTGCGTAATTTGATTTTTTTTTTTTTCTTAGAAAACAAAACAGAATACCCATTTGGATTATGATCGTAAAGGACCGTCACAACGTAGTTACAAGTTCGAGGAAGAGCTGGAACGACTGAAAGCGCGAACTGGGTCGTCCAATTCAACCGTAACAACCTCACAATCATTAACAACAACTTCTACAGCTTGCTCTCATTCCTCATCTAACACTTTTGCGGATTCTTTCACAAGAGCGCGAACTAGTGGCATTAGTATTACATCCATTTTCGATTCGAAGGATACCGAAATTCAAAAGCTAATTCGTGCTCCACTTTCGGTCACCATTCCAATGCCACCTGGTTCTATAACCTCCAGTGGTTTAAGTCCTTATGCAGCAATTTTCCATGCTACATGCGCTACTGTTACGTCCGGTCTTCCATCACCACAGTTTTCGGTTGCTCAGCTGAAGAAGCCTCCATTACCCCCGAGTATTATACAGAATACTAATCAGACGCCCCCATCAGTAGCTACATCTCGTATTGCGTATCCTCCAGACTTCAGTATTCCACCTCCACCGCTTCCGCAACCTCCGGTGCCTCCGACATTATCTTTGACGGCATATAAATCTACACCAGCTGGTGCTTCTTTGATCTCAGCTCCTCCACCACCTCCACTGGTCTGTTACTTATTTATATTCGCTGATTTTGTAATCTTCATAATAAAAATTTCGAATTAGTAGAAAAATGACGGTGAGGGAATACAAAAAGTTCAATTACATTGAGAGAAGTGTCCCGACTTCAGTTCAGTCAATGATTTTTTATAATCACTGGCATATTCTTTTGATATAATCATGAAACAATTCTTTGATACAATATTGATACAATTGTAGGGGAGATTGCGATTAAAAGAGGATGTTATGCGGCTATATGGTATAAGGTTGAGGATTTTTATTTCAGATGTATAATAGCACTCCTAATTTATTTGATGCAACATCATCATCATGCTTGACCACATCAATTTCATCACTGGCACATAACACTACTTCCCAGAGTGGTACACAGCCTTCATCCTGGCGAACTGCAACAAAGCCATCTACTCCTCCACCTTCTGCATCACATTTTGCTAATAGTTCGAAGCAAACTTCTATCTCTTCCGCATCTAACATGGCAAAATCATCAACATCAGGCGCAGTTCTCAGTGCCACATTAGAAATAGATAAAATTCGGTCACGAACTCAGGGAACTGACAAGGTTTATTTTTCACTGTTCTAAGTAATATATTAACTTATTCTAACATGGTCGGAGATCCGTGCAATGATATTAATTGCAAGAAGCATTGATTACCTTAATTTTTGTTTTTCCAATTCCAGGTACAGATGAGAGAGAAAGAGCATGTGAAGATGAATTCGAAATCGCATGTGCCTGAGAAAAAAACTTTAAGAGATTCTTTGAACAAGCAACCTTCTTTAAGTGAATTATTTCGTCAGCAGGCAAGATTTCTTTTTTCAGAGTAGTAAATACTAGTTGCTTTTCATTAGTGATTTTCAGTTATTTTTGTAAATGATTGGGCGTTCGACAGCACTGCTTTGATCATTAGATTTACTGTTTTTATTAGTGACACATACTGTTTATGTTTTGATCCTTTCGTCCGTTGGGATTTTATAACAGGCTTTTTTTTTGATATAGGCGCAAGATTCATCAGAGGTTCTTAAAAAGCAGTTGAAGAAGGTCGGGAAGGAGAAAAATGATGAAGCATTACATCATAAATCGAATGACGAAAGTAAAAAGGGAGTGACCGAAGGGACGAAAGAAAAACTTTTTCAAAGAAAGGTATTTTTTATCTTTCAACTTTTTTAGCTACTCCTAAAATTTCGATTAGAAAAGCAGCCATGTAAGAAGAATGTTGAATATGATTTAGATTTTGCTTCATTTATTATTTTTTTGCTGAGAAAGATACATAATGCTGCAATGAGTCATGATGTTTACAATAGAAATTTTTTCTTGTAAACACAATGACAAGTGGTAGTGCGACAGTGCTAAAAGGAATAATAGATCAAGAGATGGAAGGTACAAGTGGTAATGCAACAGTGCTAAAAAAAGTAATAGATCAAGAGATGGAAGATACATTTAATTTAATTAAATTATAATGCTCGTGTAGATGCCGGAGAAATCCGATCAAGATGCAGCTGAGAAAGAGAAGGATAAACAATCTGATAGAAAAGGTCAATCGCAGGAAGCAAAACTCAAAACCACCGGTCTGAAGCAAATGAAAGAAAGAAAAGAGAAAAAGGAACCGATTTGTTATGTATGGTTTTTATTCATATTAGCACATTAGGAACCTAGATATAATTTTTTTCAATATATTCGATTTTGCATTCCTTGAAGAATTCCTGAATAATATCAAACATAAGAATTTGGTTCTAGAGAGAGAAGGAACATGAAGGAGCAGAACTTATCTCGGAAAAGAAGAAAGTACAACGGCCAGTGGAAAAAACCATCAGGAATAAACCAGTGAAGGATGGCGGCGGCGTTAAGCAGAAGGAAAAGGTGAAAGAAAAGGAACAGTCGCAGAAAGATCGTTCAAGAAAGAAGGTATAATATGTTTGGAAATTTTTTAATGAAATGTTGAATTCTTTGCTTTTTCTTCTGTTGCATGTAGGAATTCAAAATTTTTTCTGAATTACGGCACATATATCGTATGACAAATACTGTCAATAATTACAGGAAAGTCACTAATTGCTTTTTTTCAAACCAATATTTTTAAATTATAAAAAGTAATGTTTTCAAATTTACTCTTTTTGTTTTAGCAGGAGGAAGAAAGACGTAAACAGAAGGAAAAAGAAAAAGAGCAGAGAAAGAAGGAATTGACGAAGAAGAAAAAGAAGCGAAGAAGAGACTCGAGTATTAGTTCAAGCGAAGAAACGTCGTCATCGGAAGTAGAACTCCATGTAAGTTGTAGTTAATTGCTCACTACATCGCACTATTATTTTTATTTTTTTAAATTACTTTTTCTTAAAAGAAGCATTCCTATTTTTTTATACCTTGTTTGAATTTACAGATAACTAGCCACAAAATCTATTGTCTATAGAAGTTACACTATATCATGCAAATATTCTAGTCATTTGATCGAGAATTGAAACGATTGTTTATGGAGGAAGAAGCTTCGGGATCGTTAGGTTTGTCGATGTACGATCGAGTGAAGCAGCGTTCGTCCTCAAAGCCGGATGATGCAGCCAGGAAGAATCGAGCATTAGAACTGTTGACACAAAGTCGTCGAAATAACGAACAAGTATAATATGAAATTAAACTTTGAATTTTGAATTTTTCACTTATGGATTTGGGTAAGACATATGTGATCTGATGCGATGTTATGGCAAGTCTTAATATATCTTGATGTTTATTAGAATCGACCAAAGCGAGTGCAGCTAGAAAGTACATCATCTGATGAGAAGAAAGACACGTCAAACGATGAGGAAGAATCCAGTAGTTCGTCGTGTCCATCGGTAGACGTTTCCAGAGGTCATAGCAAGAAAAAAAAAGCGGAACCCAAAGGTAAATCGGCGAAGAAATCAAAATCACCTCTGCAGAAAAAATTGTCAGCTGGCGACGAAACCAAGTGTAATGATGGTGACGATGACGATGACGATGACGGGGATGATGATGATGACGGGGTAGCGCTTTTATTAATGATTTTTTTTTTTTTTTTTTACCATTGCTTGAATTATAGAGAGAATCGTTAAAATGATATTTGAAGAATTCTAAAATTTGATTGTTGTAAGGGCCTATAAAGAAGTTTTTTGCGAGATTAAGAGCGGATGTGGGTGGGTACTTTTAGTGCAATTTTACTGTTGGGATTAAGTAATTGAACATTCATGATAATTGTATATTGTCTCTGAAAAACCTCCTTGAGTAGATGGGATTTTTGCATTTATTTTATGCGATTTTGTAGGTTGGAAAGAATTCAGAAGAATCTGAATCGGAAGAACACTCAAAACGAAGACGCACTCGAAAAGCAACGACATCAAAATCACAAAAGAAACAGGTACAATTTTTACTAGCACATTCATTAGCATTGATTAGTGGTATTCCTTAATTAGCTGTTCCAGAAAAGATCACTGTTATAATTCAACTAGTTTTTTGAATTGGTGAGTTTTTTCTTACGTATGCTTTGCTTAAATGGTATAATTTTGCAGAAAAAGACCACGTCCTTATCACTGGATGATGTATTTGGAACTTATTCTACAGATGACGAATCCACGAAATATTCCAGAGGTTCCATTGTTCCATCTTTATACAAGGAAAAGGATGAGAAGGAGGCAATTGGTAAAAAAGCTATTACGAAGATCGATGAAAATCAGAAATCAAAAATCGAAAAAGAGAGAGTGGAGAGTACTAAGCGATTAAGTTCAAAAAAAGAACACAAAAAGGAAAACCTAGAGGGAAGTGATGAAAGCGAATCTGGTGCAGAAGGGAAAAAGGTATTACCATATCACTTATCATTTTTTAATTTAGTTTCAGAATTCTTTTGTGAATTCAATTTTTTGTCGTGATTTGCACATTTTCAATGTTTCTAATGTACTGTACAAATGAGTTCACTTGAGTGTAAGGAAATTCTTAAATTTATCAATTTGGTTTAGATTACTTCACGGAAAACAGAAGGCAAACAGGTCCTCGAGAAACCGATCGAAAGGAAGGTTACTGGTGGTAGAAAGCGACTCAACAAAAGTGGTCATGTGGATGAAACTGTTGATACTGTAGGCGTTTCGGAAAAAAATAAACAAAAAGCGGTATTTACTCTTTCCTTGTCTAATTTGGGATAAGAATATAAATAAAATTGTTTTCTGATTTTGCACTATCGGTGGAGTTATGATTCATGTTTGAAATTCGTTTCCATAATGTAAAGGGATTGATTTGCTTAGACTCTTCAATTTTCGTAAATTATTTTTTGATTCATGCGCAGTGAACTGCATTTATCCATGCTAAGTAGAAATAAGTTTTGTTATTTTCAGGAGAAATCTTTGGTTGAAATTTCAATGTTCCGAGAGGATCAGAAGAAGCCGTTCAAAGTGAAGGCACCCAATGCATCGGAACAAAAGAAGCGAAGTCGAAAACCTGGGACTAATAAACAATTTGAAAAGAAGCTAGCGAAAAAATTAAAAAGGGAACAAGAAGTAAATTTTTGGATTTATGTTTAAAAAATAATGTTTGTTAAAAAATGAATTGTACTTTGCTGAAATTAGTAGGTCGAGTGCAGTCTAATGCGAAGTGCGATTGCTTCAGGCAAGTGTAAGACCCTTTTTCAATAGATTATTAGAATTTTTTGAGTCCTTGTTGGCCACTGGTTAAAATATTTCATTTTATTCATAAAAAAGAAAAAAAGGATTCCTTTAGATTGATTTTATTATTTTGATTTGTAGAATTCATTCTTATGATTAAACGTAAAGGAAGAAAAATTTCTTCCCATCAAAATTTTGCTGAGCTAAAATTATTGCACTGATTTCACCTTTTTCAGGAGCGACATGAAGAACAGAAACGAGAAGCAGCTAAGTTAAAACAAAATGAAAAATTGCAAGATGAAAGTCAATTGCAAAAAATGGATACAACTGGTATTAATGAAGCTGAAACATCTGATGTTTCTAATTTAAATGATCGAAGTTCAGGAACAGTTACTCAAATTCATGGGTTCAAAGGTGTTCGAAAAAGGCATTTTAGAGCTGAAAGTATGTATTTTCTGGTTTAAAGTCTTTGTGTTCCTAAATATTTTTTGCTTATATTTTCCTTCATCGTGAACTTTCGCGTCAATTTAGATTCTGAAAAAGTGAAAAGGGGTAGGAAGGAGGCGAAATCACCGAAGACAGATGTGTCTGAGACGGATTCTGATTCTTGCGCGAATTTGAAAAGGAAAAATATAGTGAAACAGGAGCCATCAAATAAAGTTAGTTTTTACAAATTACACTAAATCAAGTTTTTAGGGAACTTTTAAAAATTTTTGAAGTACAACTTTTTAGACATAAAAAATTCTTTTTTATGTTACCTGCAGTAATAGTATCTGCAAAGAAGTAGCATTGATTGGAAGTGAAAGTCTTACAAAGTGAAATCAATGATTAGTTAAATTTTTACGTAGATTGAATTTTTATTTCAGTCTGCCGAAGAAATTGGTGCGAATAATATGAAAGATAATGCATCCGGATCAGAAAGCAAATGTGGTTCAGTATCTGACAATACGAACACAGACCTTAATCTACCACAATCGGTGAAAATAGAAATTGAACACACTGTATGTGATATTGCAGCTAATAATTATTTTAGTCACAGAAATCTCACTGTTCTATTTTTTTTGCGGTATTGTGTGTTGCCTTTTATCAGTTGGATTTTGCAAGTTTTAGGAAGTGGATAGTATTTTGGAGGAATGTACAACGAATACAGATTTACAAACTACCTCGAATGAATATTATTCACTTCAGAATCTTTCACTTACTGAGTCAGATCAGTCCAGAAAGAATGACTCAGTGGAACAGAAGCTGGAAATCGATGGATCTATAACGGCGAAGAGTGTTATTAGACATCCTGTAAGTTGTTTGTTTAGTGTTTCTTCCCTTAGGCTTAGATTTTTCTGGCTTCATTGTTTGCAACTGCTTGTTATTTACCAAATTTTCTTTCCGATTAATTAAAAACTACTATTATGTTTTTTGTATTATTGGGAAGGTGGCAGTGATTTCTTTTTTCCGAAGAATGATTCAAGTATCAACACTGCAAAACGGTTTATGCCGTAAGGCTCTGGGAGAATAACGCTTATTTCTGTCTGGTTTACACAGTACAACTAGTCTTGATGACATTTCTATTGATACTTTGTGGAAAGAGGCAAAGAATGAATGAGTTGTTTATAAGTAGAAGAAGCCTGCGAGAATGTTTATCACGATTACGAAAACTTAAATATATCACCATTTTTCCATATTTCTTTGAATCCCACTGCTTTGTGAAGTATTCTTTATAGGCTACATTTTTTCCTGCTTTTTTTGCATCTTTCTTTCCTAACAGTTACATTGCATTTATCCCAAAATATGCATGCATTCAGTTGTATTACACAACAAGCAAATTTGGGAGGAATTTTATTTTTTTTGAATTGAAGAGAGAATTATTTAATGTAGATTGATTCTAATTTTGGCAGGCTTTGAGTGATTTTCTTATCCAGCCAAATTTTTGAATATGTTATCAAAATTGTACGATGGAGAAAGAATTTTGTATTAATTTGATTTATGTCCAACATTGAAATTTCGAATAATATCGGACCCGTGAAGCTGAACATATACATTTTTGAATCGTTATCGCGAAAATATAGGAAAATTTTTTGAAATATTGGATTTATTATAGTTAAAAATAAAAGAGTGAAATTTTTTCAATTTGGATGATATTTTGAGTGAGATTCTGAACAGACAGTGCTTTGAGCTAGTATCATGTATGTGTGTCGAGGAAGTAGAACTAAAATGATGCAAGGATTGAACGGGTATATCTGTCATGCTTATTGTCGAGAGATTTAATTTAGCATTTATCATAACAAAAGCTAAGCCTTTTGCATGCATGCATGAAATTAACACAGATTGCGAGTGAATTAACTTGCTTCAGTATAATTTTTTCTTTTAAATTTTAATGCTGTTTCTTTAATTCATATGCTGCATGCATTAGATGAACAACGTCATTTCAAACATTACGATGCGCTTTATATTTGAAAACATTGCAAGGGTAAAGTGCCTATTTACATATACATGCACCATAAATATGCACTTCACCCAAATAACAATAATGTTACATTCTAAAGACAAAGAATTATTTCAGTGTAAGATTTATCAAAAATCTTTTTATTGTTGTTGTTAAAAACACAAAATTTATTGTTAAATTTTTACTGTTAAAAGTGTTGTTAAAAACAAAAACTAATACTTGCAAATGCTTACTTAGTTCAGGTTGTACAATAATTTTATGCATCAAATGTAATATAGATAGATGGGAAACATTTATGTTATAGCCAGAAGATGCGAATTTCGACCAAAATCTACCAAAACAGCAACATCAGGAGCTTTGCACATGCGATGATGAAGGTGGTGGTGAAAGAAATATTGATCAGAATGCGATTGGTCGTAAAAACTCAGTGTCCTCAACGAATAGCAGTGAAAGTCGTCAAACAAGTTTGTCATCAGCATCATCAGCTAATCTGGAAACTCAACTCGAAGATGGACCGGAAGATGAAGAGCAACATCAGATTTTAGCATCAGAGAAGAATAGAATTTCGGAATCTGCTGAAATTCTCAAATCTGGTGGTAATTGTACGGAACAGGAATTTGTCGAAAAAGCCGAAAATGAAGAGAAACTATCGCTCAGTGATATAGTGATGCAATTGTCAACGAGTGAAGGAATCATTTTTGTACCAAATTCAGATCCTGAATCTTCTACTGATCCTATGAACGTCCATGGCATAGATGTGTTAAGTAATGCACGAGCGAAACAACTGCAGCAATCACAAAATGCAGAAAGATCGGCGGGAGCAAGCATTTTAGATAATGTGAACGATGCTGATTCCAACGGTAGTTTTGAGTTGATTGATGAAGGGCGAGTTGGTGATGTCGATTCGTTACCGGATCAATATATTGATAGTGATATTGGTGGTATCAGGCAGCAACTATCTGTACAATCCACTTATGAAGTTGGACATCTTCGAAAAGAAGCGATGATGGAAGCAGAAGAGGAGCATTCTGATGGTTTTAAATGTGTCGCAACCCAAGATGATGTTCACGATGTGCAGGTCTGTGCATGCAAATAATTACTGCAAAAAAAGTAAATTTATGCACATAGTAAGCGTTTGCACTTTTTTGTCGATATAATACAATTCAGGTTAACCAGCAGCAGCAATACTTTGGGGGAGATATTGCAATTTTGTTAGATTCAGCAAAGTTTTCTTCTATAGGTTGGTTGGTCGTAGAACACCTGGGGAAGAAGAGTTTTTTGTTTATGAAGTAGCATAAATGAAGTCTGAAAGAAACTGGACATAAATTTTTAATAATTCCCAGGAAATTAAAAGAGCACTTTATTAGTTTATAGTTTTGCACGATTAATTTTAATTGAGCATTAACTTTTGTTATATTGTTTTGTGCTGGGATCCCAGGTGAAGTGTGCGCAAGAATTTTGAGTGTTTTAATTATATGGAATTCACCAACGGTTGCTGAGTTAATAATATTCTGATTACTGGTTACCCCAGAAAGCTGAACGGCATAAATCTTTATGTGTTGATTTGGATGATGATTATAAATTGTTTGAGGATTTGATGAAATCTTTTAATTTGATGAAAAACAGTCGAAATTTGAGTTTAAAACAATTTCAAAAATTAAATGATCGAAGTATCGTATCGAAAGAATAACTTTCAAAAGTTTTCCATTCAAATCATAACGCTTGTTTTTTTTTTGCAGGAGACCGAATTTGCTGTGCAGTCAATTGTTTTAGACGATAACAGAAGTCAGCATAGTGGTGAAGATGGTAGTGGCACTATGGACTATTTAAGTGAAAGCGCTGGTGGTGCAGAATCGAGACATGATAGCCTCACTGATACAACGACAATGGCGTGTATGAATTTGAATACGAATAAAGATGAGAACAATTCACAAGATAATGTTGTAGATGCTGCTAATGATAATATTACATCAAAATCAGCAGATGCTGAGAATCAGGTAATATATGATGCGTTTAAATATTAATAATTAAGGGTAAGAGCAGATTTTTTTTTGTTCTCTTATGGAATTGGTTCCATCGCAGAAAATTTTTGGAAACCGTATTTATATAGTTAGAATATATTAATTAGTTTTTTGCTTTGACTTGCACAAAGTGGTAGCTGCTACATAGCTCAGTATATGAAATACTGAGAGTAGGTTAAGATAGAACCATCACTTTTCATTATGTTTTCCAGTTGCTCACAGTTGTGTTCGATTTTTCTCCATTTAATATTAGTATTTTCTATAAAATAATATCCTTTTGCCTACTTTAGCTTGTCAATAATTCGTAGCTATTTATTTTTGATGTGATATTTAGCTCTAAAAATTCTTCAGCTCTTTCATTATCATATTTTTTTTCTGCGCAACTTTTGCAGCTGTCATGAAATATAAATTGCATATTGTTCAATGTTCCGCAAGAAATTTCAAATTTAAAAATTATTGCAGGAGATGCAACCAGAAGAACCTAATGATAGCAAAGGTAGAATGGATGTAGATGATAAGCGAAGTGATTCACATCTTGACGAGGTATCTTTTTTAATGTAATTCAATATTTCAAGTAACCATGCACACTCACGCATAGATTGTTTTTATATTTTAGCACTGCATTTTAGAATCTATATCACGCACAGATTCTTTCTATATTTTAACACTATTATTTTTTGCATCTTTCATTCTCTTTATATCTTTCCGCCGGCTACTGCGCAGCTAATGTATTTCCCTTTTATTTTCGGTTCAAAAAAGTTTCTATTTAACGCTTCATGCTTCTTTTCACTTAATTATCCTATGCTTATTAGTACAAGTAGTATTAGTATAGTGTATTGGAAATATTAGATTGCAGTGCTGTTTTTGGATGGATGCAACCGAGATGTTATATACCTTATAATCTACGCAAATTTCGATTTTTTTTTTTGAAATATTTACCGCTTACTTATGAGTGATATTAAATGTTAGTGGATTGTTGTTTTTATATAAATGGTGACGGATCTGTATGTGCTTGGTACTTAAGATTGCAAGCTTCAAGCTTCCTATTTAGACAAGTAGAAATATTCTTTTTAATTAGTTGGGAGATGGTTAAGAATGCAAGCATGAATTTGATGCTTTCCAGTTTAGACAAATCCCTTTAAAATGAATTTTATTGGATAAAGCTTGCTTGATTTTGTTTTTTGGGATGGGATTTTTAATTGACGGACTAAAGAAGTAATTAAACGCGGAACACAAGTGACCATCAAGTTTGCATCCGAAAATGTATCCAGACGGCACTGTGAAATTTTTTGCACCACTTTTGTAGGTAATTGATGATGTAGTGGCCGGCGGGTATATGGAAGTAGATGCTGAGCAACTAATGCGTATAAACTCAAAGAGGGCAAAGGAGGAAGCAGTTTTACGAGCCGCAGCTGCATCTGCATCAACGCAGGGAAACATCACTGCAAAGATTATGCCGTCGACAAGTTTTTCAAGAGGTCCCGAAACATCACAGTATGATTATGCTACACAAAACGCTACACAAGGACTGTCTCATATCCAACATCAGCAGCAGCAGCAATATGGAAGTAGTGCTTATCACATACAACAATCACAACAACATCGGCAGTCGCAAATGCAGCAGCAAATACCTTTGCATCAGGTATATTTATAATATTGAGTGCTCAATTTTGAAACACTCGAATTTTTCGCTCATTAAATTTGTAATAATATATTAGCGTATGTTAAATACAGTACAAGTTAGTTCTCGTTAGTGTAAAGCATTTCAATGCCATTTTATCATTAGTAGGGTGACCAGTTTGTTTTGAACATACTATTTCGAGCTCTTGGTGTCTGTGCATGGTTAGAGTGCACTCATATGCATATTGGGTCATACAGATTAAATCGGACATATGTGCTATTTATGTTACATGTTTACACATGAACAATATCAATACAAATTTAATAGTAAATGTCGTCCGAAAATAATATTATTTTTAAATATTAAAGTTGAGTCTCTATGATATACTGATCGTCTATAAGCCTTATTAGTTGTTTGGTTTTCTTACTGTTGATTCTTTTTCGGATTATCTAAATAGTATTAATCAATGTCAGATTCGATATTCTATTCTAGTTGTAGCATCTAAATCATTCGTTTCAGAGCCTTTTATCGCAACCGCCTCAGCAGCAGCAACAACAACAACAACAACTGCAACAAAATATTATTCATGGTAATAGTCACATAGTACTGCAACAGCAATCACAACAGCATATTGGTCAAGTTATAATGCAACAACAACAACAACAACAACAACAACAACAGCAGGGTGGTTGTCTAACTTCTTATCAACAGTCTCAATCACAGATTATGAATTTGCCGGAAAATACATATCATCAACCACAACATTTGCCACCAATCGAGCAACGGGTACAGGGAACTGCGGTACCACATCAGCAGCAGTCACATCCAGTGCAGTCAAAGAACGCAGCAACAGGAAATTTACCATCATATTATGCTAGCAGAAATGCTATTCAACAAGCTGGCACAACCACCAGCTTTGCTTCACCTCAAATATCGCTTCAACAGCAACAGCAGCAGCATCATTTATTCCTGCAACAACAACAAACTGCGGATAACATGCAAAATGTAGGTAGTGCGGTAAGTGCAGGTGCTGTTCATACTGCACCGCAACTGGCTGATGTACGTCAACAAATTGTACAAGCAATGCCATCACAACAGCAAACAACGCAAATGATAGCGCAATCACATCTGCAGCAACAGCAGCAGCAATCGATAAATTATGGTTCACCTATGATAACATCTACATCTAGTGCTGGGACGATCGGAGCTATACAGACTGTAGCTGCTGCATCTCGGCAGCTAGATTTGAATAAGCAAATGGGTATAACAACAACACCGATCCAAGAATCGATCAGTAGCAGTCCATATGATTTATATGCTAATCTACCGAAGAAAGCAGCAACAGGTACAGTACAACCACAGCATCAACAGCAGGTATGTTTTATGCCTGTCGTCTTTTTTCCATATATTGATAATTCTATCAGCTTTTGATCAAGAAGAAATAGGAATTTTATTGAAATTTTTCGTTCATGTTAATCATAGCTGCATAGGCTATAATTGCATTTAATGAATTTAAGTAAAAGTAGTTTTAAAGTATTTTTTTTTGGGATCGGTTTACTACATTTATATCAGTTTATATAATTTTAAGCACAAAACAGATTGCATGTTTTAGACTCAAATAACTCAGCAGCAACAACATCAGGTAAAGATTTCGGCCGAAATACGACAGAATCGTCCAAATCCATCGTCAATTGTTGCACCATTAATGGGACGTGCTGGAACTACTCCTACCAGTGTTGCCGTAGGAAATTTGCAAGCAAGTCGATCGAATACGTCGGCTAATGCTGCACTTCAAGCAAATCGTGCAGTGCAACAGCAACAGCAGCAACAACTTTCGCCGACTGCACAGCAAGCAGTTGCATTTGCAATTGGTTTACCCGGTAGTACTTCACCATTTACCCAAATGCAGCAGCAATATTTGCAGCAGATGTATCGTTCAACACTCTTCAACACTTTCCAAGGTTTTTATACTTAGTATCAATGTTTTCTCAAAATTGCCTGTTTGATTTAAAAGTACTGGATAGGTTAACAGTGAAGGTATTGATGTTTCGATTTGTAGCAGCGGCAGCTACAAGTGGCTATGGTGGTGGAGGTGTAGCTGCAGCAACTGGAGCGTATGGACCGGGTGGTTATTCAGGAGCACCGAATAATCCTGCAGTCGGTGTTGCATCTGCAAGTGTATTACCTGGTACAGTTCGACAGGATACTCAACGACAGCAGCAACAGCAGCCGCATTTAGCGGTTAGCTTAGCTCAATTTCCTTGTTGCTTAGTAAGTTGAGCATATTGCTTCTAGAAACTTGTATTTATATTTCGTGTATTTTGTAGTTTGATGAATTAAATTTGTAAAGTATTAAATAGCGTGAACTTTACTTATTGTTCGATTTAGTGAAGAGTCATTTTGTCTTTTGCTCGTAAAAAAAATATTCGATAAGCTGATAATTGTTCGTATGGGTTACATAAGGTTCAGTTCTTATCATCTCGAAGCATTCATTTATCAGTGGATTTGATAACCATAATATGGTAGTTATGATAAAAGTGTCTTTTTGGTAGGGTACTTTTGATAAAAAAGAATGAATAAAGAACGGAATATGCAAGTTATTGATTTCGTTGATTTCTAAAGATTAATGTTTCTTTTTGTTTAGGATCTTCATCAACAACAACAACAACAGCAGCAGTATTTGACATCTAATTTGTATCAGCAGTCTTCGCCAACCACTACACTTTGCTCTCCGCAGCAAGCTAATATTGCAGTTCAACAGTTGAATTCTCTCTATGGTGCTGCCACTGGTGCATTCCCGATCTCGTGTGAACCTTCATTAATCTCTGCACAGCAGGTGCATTCACTGGTTATTTAACTACAGCTTATTTCAATAAACAGTGATTTATATTGTTTTAAAAAGAGATTTTAATCATGTTTACTAACCTTGAAGGTTTTGTTAGGCGTTGTCTTCATTTGAAGTCAAGCTCTGTATGCATAGTTGAACTTGAACAATTAAGAAATTTCGGTTGCAGATAACTGGTCAACAAGGAATATATCACGTTGGAGTTGGACAGCATCAACAAGATGTTAAACAGCCGTTGAAGCCGAAATTATTCCAACAACAATCGCAACAACAACAGCAGCAAGTAAAGACTTACGCTAGTCTACCGGCTGCATCGGTCATCGCTGTATGTTAATGCTTTCATCTTTCTTTCATTCTGGAACCAAAACTGCTCTTGTGATATTAATAAGTGCTGTTTCCTAATATTTCAGCCCATCATATTTAGTACCGATTTTAAGCAGGCCAATGTTTATCATAAGCAGATGGGTTATATTGATATTTGGCTGTATGTTGTACACTGTGTTCTGTTTAAGTAGAACATAATATTATTGCTTTAAAATGAGAACTGTGCAAATCAGATTTAAAAAAAAAAAAGATTCTCTTCAATTCAGTGCCTTATTATCATTCTCTGGATAATATATTTTGTCTATTTGCAGCGATATCCGGTCATGTGGCAAGGAATAATTGCACTGAAAACAAACGAAACCCGTGTACAGATGCACAAGGTAAAATCTGTTTTTCTGGACTAGTTACATAATCCATCTTGAGTTGTCGTAATTGATGAGCGGCCATTTGTCACCATTTCTTATCAAATATTATTTATTGCGGACAATTTTTAAATAAATGAACAAAAGTTTCACTTCCACTACACTGTGGTGTTGGTTGTTTGAGAAACGAGATAGACATGTGTAATTACATTAACCCTATTTCATATAATTGAATTTAAACTGTTCGGTGATGTTGAGTTTGCAAAGTCTCACATATCTTAGGAAAAATAATGATATGGGTTTCTACAGGTTGGCGGTAATGCCGAAATGTGCAAACGATCGTTAGATCAGTTTACAACAACATCAAATCATATGCCACTGATAAGAATTAACCAACGAATGCGTATGGAAGTGGGTCAGCTTGAAAGTATGCAAATGTTTTGCATTTGAAGTATTTTAAACTTTATCATTTTGCTGGGAGTTAAAATGGCTGCTGTATGAGTAAACTTGGCCATCATCGCATGTCGACTAATTTCATAGCGCTATTCAATTTATCAATCATTTCCTTAGTTTTTGTTCGTGACTATATTTTTGTCAACTATCAAGACAAATATGAGAAGCTTCAAAAAAGTTAAAAACCTCTCATTTATTTTTCAGTTTCGTCTGTTTATACTTATTCCGATCGATGTAACTCTCTGTTGTCTGTTGTAGGTGTTCAATGTAAAATGATGGATGAGCATTCATACATTGCGTTGATTTGTCTTTCATGTGGTCCAAGTAAAGAAGATATAAAGAGTCAGTCTGAGCTTCTCAAGGAACGTTTTGTTGATTATCTGGAATCAAAGCAAGCTGCTGGAATATGCAATGTTGGTAATGAGGTAGAATTTTTAAGTAATTTTGACAGATTTTACTTCTAGCACCATTTAGTTTTTCTCTATTTATTTATTCAGAGGTGTATCGCTTCTGGGATTTTATATTTATTATGATTTCTTTCATTTTATGATTCAGGAATCATGGCTTAGCTTTTCAAGCGCTATTCTTTCGATATTTTAGCCATAGTAATTGATTTATTAGTTGGTAATTTGCTAGGTCTTATTTTTTATTCGAGGCTTTCATAAGGCGCATTGCTGAGTGAATGTTTGCTGATATACCTAGTTGTTGTTGTATATTTTGTGACATTTGTTACTTCATTTTACACTTCATTTATTTCAGCAGAATCCGGCACCTAATACTATCGTGCATATCTTCCCACCGTGTGATTTTGCGTCTGCATTCCTGCAGAAAAATAGTCCGGATTTGTTGGAAATATTCAGGCAACAGAAAGCTAGCTATCTATTCGTTGTCATCACATCTGCTAATTAGTTCTTTAAAAAGCGATAGTTCATATGGGATGGGCTCTTGAAAAGTGAAGTCTTACAGAGATATTCCGAATAATGGGGAAATATTGTCGGAAAAATAGAAGTTATGTATGTTGATCTCAACTGTATACTCTGTTTGTTATTCACTCAGCGTTTCATTTCGGGAAAAATATTTTCTTCCTTATTTCGACTTTGTGAAACATCGGTTTCTGTTCATAATTCATGATCCATAATGATATTTAAAAAAAATTTTTCTGTCTTATTTCCTGCATCCATTGTGTGTCGTTTAGATGTGACTTGTATTGAAGATATTTAAATCTGCTACGAAGAGGAAAAGAATTTGAATGATCTTAGCTTAACATAATTCCATAAAATGGTCCTATCATTAAAACAGTAGAATAAGCGCGCATATTTTCGTTCGTTTACACACAACAGTCAGAATTTTCACGTAGTGCTGATCAAAATATTTCTGATATTTTTTAGTTCTGCTTTCAAATGATACTAGAAGAAATTTCATAGACACTCGAATGCCAGATATCAGATGTATTTTACGAAGTTTTCCTTCAGTAAATGTTTTTGGTAGTTGCCGGGCCGGTTTTTTAATTTCCCATTGTTTATTTCTTTACCAGGCTTTTCTTTTCTCCTTCTAACAATGAAATTTGATCATTACGGTTAAATACTCTCAATTACTACTAACATACAATATGGATATACCAAACTACCATATTCTGATACTGTTATTTGTTAATTGAACTGTTATGTTCATTGATTTCTAAAGGTACACACAATTGTATGACAATTTTGACTTTTTCACTAAATACTGGTTATTAATTTATTTTTCTCATCATTACTGCTCCTCCTTATTTTTATGCTACTTGTTCCCTCCCTGTACATTAATAATGAATTTTTCATTAATGGCTCATTTTTTGAGAAGATTTCAATCAGTTGTTTTAGATCAAGCATGTACATATTATATTTTATCAAAACCATTAATCAATTAGTTTACTGATATTGTAAATACTAATTGATATGAATTCTTATCCATTCTTCTTGACATAATTTGTGGGCGATAGTAGTTATTTTATGCCAAAATGATTCAACTAAAGTTGATAATTTTAGCTAAAATACTTTCTGGACCATTTTGAATTTTGATGCTATTGTTAAATAGTTTCATAAATTGTGTACATTATCTATTAGAGCTAGACAAAACAACAGTTATGTACTTTTCAAAAAAGAACAAAAAAAAAAAAAAAAAAACGATAGAAAAATAATTGGGAAAAAATTTTTTTTAATTGTTTAAAATTGGTAGTCTTTTCGATATATTACATTTTAAATAACATTTTTCAGTTACATCACTGAAGAAGAACCATTATTATCATTACTACTACTACTACTACTACTATTACTGATAAATTTAGGATTTAGATTGTAGAGATGTTTCCGTTTTTTTTTGTTTTATTGATTTTTTTTTATTCCTGTTTCTGGAAATCTATACAGTCGATTCATTGCTTACTCATTTTCCAGTATATTGTAATTTTTCCATCGGTTGATTCTTTTTAATGAAAAAAAATTCTATATATATATATATGTGAGTGCGTGTGTATGTATATGTATATGTGTGTGTGTGTGTGTGTGTGTATGTGTACGTGTGTGTACGTGTATGTGTTATTATTTGTTTCATTTTAAACAAAACAAATTTTGCTATGTCATTTTTGTTTCTTTCTACAATTTCTATCTGATGTATTTTGTATTATCAATCAATGCTAGTGAATTATTTGGTGATGAAAAAATTTTTTAATTACTATATTCTGTATTCTATGAATCATTTGCAGCTATAAATACTATAATGAAAATATATTTTTCTCAACTCATTTTAAAGTAGTCTTTAATGTGAAATAAACAAAAATTTTCCTTTTTTTATTTTTTATAAATTTTTTTTTTTTTTGTTTGTGAAAATTGTGAATTTTATGGTATTTCTTCTTGAAATATGTGAAAAATATCAAATTGTTGTCGGTATTTGTTTGTTTCTCTTTTGTTTTTGTTTTGCGATGAAAAGGAAAAAGTGCAAAATATTTCTGTTTGTACATTATTGAGGAAACCTTTTTCATTTGTTTAAATGAAAGAAAAGTGATAAATTCTAATTTTTATTTTTTCAATTCAGTTTTCCTTTTTTTTTTTGTTGTCATTGGTTACTTATTTACATATTTTCGTCCAATTTGTTTTGCATATATTAAAGAAAATAAATCTGAGAAATAATGTTTTTATTCATGTTAGAATTTG
>JARVGP010001218.1:2963-19857 GCA_029876185.1 Mansonella ozzardi
ACTTACTGTTGTAGATTATTTTGAACTACACGCTGGGATTAAATAAATCAATCATACTGTACTTACTGTTGTAGCCTTGAAATATATAAAAAGTTATGTCGGACAAGTTCAAAAGTTCAGTGATTGCAAACAATTTGATATCTTTTTCTTCTTCAATAAGAAGTTAAATAATAAATCATAAATTCATGACAAGTGATGGTGACAACAGAGATAATGAGAGTAAAAGAAGAAATATTGATGTTTAATAGGAGAGGAAGATTGGAAAAGATCTGAAATGGTACATGAGAGAGATGGAGAAAAATGACGAGATAGTATATAAAGAAACTGACAGCCAATGATTGAAAGTGTTCCATACTAATATGGCTGCAAATAGAAGAAAGAGAAGGAGAGAAATGTTAGTGATTATTCGGGTGGGTTCAGGTTTGGGAAACGATTAGCTATGTATAAGAGAGGTTGATAAAGTGATGCGGGGTACGGGTTTCTTTTTAGCTGGGTGGTGTTGTTTGGGTTTAAGGGCTTCTAGATGCTGATTTCTCATCGGAAGAACGTGGAACATCAGAGATTCAGTGGTTATTCAATATCATGAAGTGTACCGGGAAATGTGTTGAGGATGTAGAAAAATACCGGAAAATTTGCTGAGAATGTAGAAAAATACCGGGAAATGTGTTGAGAATGTAGAAAAATACCAGCGACAGGCGGCATGTCGGAAAAGAAGAGGAAATGCTAATTAAATGCTCCGTTCACCATCATTATGTTTGTTGTAGAACAGCTTTTTACTATAGTTTTAAGAGCTGCAGACTATAAGTCTGTTGCTGCTGTAGTTTTCAGCAAAGCATTTCCATTCATCCGTGTGGTCTCTATTGATTGATGCAAGAGCTATTTTATCCGAATCCGAAACCTCATCAGATTTATTACAGAGCGATATCATCGCTGTAAAGAAACAATGGGCATATTGAGCAAATTTGTAGTTGATACACTTGGATTAAGAATCAATAAAGCGACATGCTATGAGATGGTCCATACGTGGAATCCTAATTGTTACGGTGCTATCGCGGATTCATTGTTGGATGGATGGTTATTTGCCTTCAAGACCTATTTCATCTTTTACAGTGTAGGTTAAAGAATCATTGGAAATAAATTGTAAGCCTGTTTTAGGCACTGATTAGACTGAAATCATGTTACAAATAATTAATTCAGCAGATTGTTCAAAAGAATGGCGCTGTTTCTTTGCAAATGTTCCACTTTTTTTCCCCCTCCCCATTGACTTTATTTATTATGTAAAGAACTGTGGCAGTGAGCATGAGAATTTAGGCTTCATGCTATAACTCATTGGGGATATATGAAGTCTTTTTTACATTCATACGAAAGCACCACAAACTTAAGTGAGAAAGATGATAAACTTTTGCAAGACAAGTAAATAAGTTTGTGTTTGTTTTAAATTTAATTCTTTTCAATGTAGCAGTATTTTTCAGTTAACTGATATCTTTTCGACAAAGGATCTACGACAAGTTCGTTGGCGTAGAATATTTACTGATTCAATTCGATCTTGTTTTTTTTTATCAACTAATTTAATTATTTTTCTGTGGCTAATGTGTCAGTTGAGGTTCGTTGGAAGTTGCGTTTCATTGCAGTTCATATTTTGAAGCGTTTTATTTTCGCCTTCGCTGAATAATAATTTTCTATATAATTATAGGAAAATATTGGGATTCTACACCGTTCCAACACTTGGTTTTATGAATGGGATGATTTCTGCACTGCTTGCGATTTTCATCGAAAACCGGAGGAGGAGGCCACTACTAGCTTTGTACACAACAAACCTGGTCTGCTAAATTTCAGTATAATGCTAATTTTGATTTTTCTTTTGTTAGGAAGAGGAGGAAGAGGGGAAGGAGTTTATAAGATAAATTGGGTAGTTATTAGTCCATTGCATATAACGTTCGGTTGATTTTACGATATATATATATATTTAGTATTTATATGCGAGGAAATGTTCCTGGAAGAAATGTGATTTCTGGGAAACTAGGATTGAAAAATGTGAATGTTTGATTTAACCGATTATTTTGCATCGTTTAAGCATTTACCGCATGTTAGTACCTATAATTCATGCTGTATATTCCATCGGTTAAACATTCCAAATCTAGGTAATTTTCTATCTCAGTGTTTGCATTCAGTTTTTAATGTAATAACGAATAGTTTGATTGGCTAGCAATAATATCGATGATTCTGGAGTATACTTATTTATTCTTAGGTTCAGTCGCTTTCTGAATAGCCTTTAATAAGTTATTGTTCTTTCAGGCATCAGAAACAGCTTATCGTCAATTGGTTAATCATGGTTACCTTAAGTATATACCAAACGGTGTGGTGATTATATTCGGTACTGGACTTGCTGGATTACTTCACTTATATTGTAAGGATAAGCTTCACACCAATTTGAGAAAATCGATTGAGTATGTTTCATTTATTTAATGAACATTTTACATCATGGCGTTAGGCATTAGTGGTACCAGTGCCAACGTGTGGTGTATTGCAAGGTGTTTGTTGCTGTATGGCAGCAGCGAAGTGTCAGGTTCGGTCCACTGCTGGTTCGTCAATCTTAGTTAAACATTCAGTTGCCCAGACAGACAGCGAAGTTTGCAGATGAAATAAATGGAAACTTTACGCTCACAATCTGGGCGAAATCAATATGAGGTATAAATTCCCTGATGTGGAATGATTTGTCTTCTATGTTATACCAGCATCTGCCGTACATTTATTTAGAGATTTCGAATTTTTATGGCAAAGCAGTAATTCGAGTTTTATTGTTTACTATAATATTTTGTATACGAACAAGAAAACAAGAGAGACTGAAAGAGAGCTAATCCTTATTTAGCAGTAAAAAAGTTAGGAAAAGAAAAATGTTTAGTTTTTTTTTGATTAAATGAGCTGAAATGTTGTACCCTGAATTTTTCAAAAATTACGATTTCGCTAATCTGAATTAATGATTTCTTTTTTCTTAGATTCGCATGCAAATTTATTATTTTTTTTTTTTTTGTAAAAATCGCATACCGTTTATTTTTTTTTCTTTCACTTTGCAGATATGTATTATTAATGGATGAAACGAAAGATTTATTTTCTCTTAAAGTAATTCAGAGGGTATATTCTCCATTCGGAACTGCTCTGATAATATTGCGACAAAAATGGCGAAAACACCGATTTTGCCGACATCAGCATTCATGCATTAGCAGATTTATTGAGGTAAACAATTCTAAAATACTACTTTTTTAATTTTCTTTAAATAAGCGTTTTCTCATGTGCATATTGATCTTAAGATCTTTGCATGTGATGACGAAATTAGTCATATTATCTTATTTGAAATATGAGCTTTTATACACTTAGAGGAAACTTTTAATCATATTATGGTATTTTTTCGTAATTATCTTTTACAGTTATATTGAGGTTACATTCTTGTAAATGAAGATTAGGATTAGAAATTTCATCGTACATTTTCTAGCTCGAAATCTAATTAGACGAAGACAAATCAGTTATCTAATAAAAGGAAGAGACAAAAAAGATCGAGAGAACTGGAACACAAAGAATTACCATAAATAGTATATGTTATGTTATACAATTTTCATAGACATTAGTTTTTCCGGGATTTTGGTGCAGAAATCAGATTTAGGAGTTTTGAAATATTGATTCATTCTCATATTATGAGTGTGTTATTCATTTCCAGGTGTTTCTCAACAATTTTTCTCAAGCCTTTATCTGGAGTGTCTGTATGGTGATTTGGAAAATTGGAAAAGGACTGATACGTCAGCCAGCTGCGTCTATCAGGCGTATTTTGAGATTTCAAACTCTACGCCTACCACTGTTTTATGGATTTCTGGCATTACTGTTTCAGGTCTGGATTAGTTCATTTTTTCTTTATTTTGATTTTCTTTTTTGATCAAACATAATTTGTTTCACTTTTTTTCAGTGTCTGAATTTTATATTTTCTTTTCAGAAACTCACTTATATGTTTTTATTCTAGAAAAAAGAGCGTGGATACTTGAAATAGGAAGTTAGTGTTTAATGAAGCTTTAAACTAACAGGACATACAGACTTAGCGACTTTTACTAATCCGAAAAAGCACTATCAGGGATAGGGTAATTGACAACATCGGACTGTTGCTTGATTTCCTGAGTTATCCGACTATAACTGATTAAGGTTAGTTTTAATTCAGGTTTCACGATGTGGCTATAGTTGGTGTACAAATCAGGCTTCACCGTTATCGTTTTGCGGTGCAGTAGGTGGTTTATCATTATTTTTCTATCCTAATATTTCAATTGCCATGTATGTATTTTGGAAATTCATAGAGGTTGGTGTTCTCATTTTTCTTGCTGTTGAGAAAGTCTCAATTAATTGTAGTGGGAGAACAAAACTAAATTCTTCAAAGTACTTCAGGGCTTCTACTTTTCATATTTTAAAAACCTAACGATACCTCATGGGGATATATTTCTTTACGCGCTTTCGACTGGTTATGTTGCATGGAATGCAGTCATCGAACCTCAGACGCTCAGGGAAGGCTACTGGAAATTTCTTGTTGGGCTTACAGGAAATAAGTCAGTTGTTTTTGTTACATCGTTGTTTGAATAAGTCAACCATTTTCTTTATATTATTGTTTTTTATGGACTTGGTTTTTTTAATCATTATTCCCGGTAAGTTAAGTAAGTTAAATGGAGTTATGAGATTGAAGTGTTGGACTTGTACTCGAGCTGCTAAATACTCCTTGTCTTCAGTAGGGCTTTTTTAAATATAGTCTGAATGCTTGAGATGTTGTATATCATAGCGTGATTTCAGAATTGAGCAACTGAATAGGCGCTTATTTGATAGCTTTGGTTATAATTCTTCGAAGAAGTTTCCGCATTTTATACCCAAGCTGGATCCAAGATTCACATCACTTAATGGAGTATGGTCAGTAACCCATCATGATTTATAATGTTATTTTAGTCCTCCGCTTTCAAAAATTTTACGATTTTTGATGAGTGAAAGATGACAATAATATTATTCATGATGAGTTTTACTCTACCGAATGCTGAATTAGACAATTCGATTTATTAATTCCGTTATTTGTAACCAATTTTGTTTTTGTGATGGTTTGTTGATACCATGCTGCTGATTATGTGATATGAAGATTTGCTATTGATGCCTCATTCAAGTAAAATTAGTCTTCGAATCAGAGTGGTCGTCATTGCATAGTCATTGAAATTTTCATATTATATGTATATCTTTTGGTTTTGGTACTTTTCAGAAACTTTGACTTTCGTTTTTGTGTCAATTTCTGATCTTTAATTTCCGTACTTTCTTTTACTCTTTGTAATTTTTAATTTCTTGTTATCCTTGTCAGCCGTTACCTATCACTTATTTTTCATTATCTTAAATGTGCTGGTTTGTTTCTTTTATCTGTTAGATATTTGGGATAAATTATAGAAATAACTTCTAGAAAATGCTGAAGTTGTTACAACTTTTGCGAACTTTTGTTTTTTTTTTAAATAAAAATTGTCCTACTTTAAGCACTTTCTGTTCTACTTTAAGCAATATGTCGTTAAAACGAATTTGGATTTTCTTTTTTCTTTCATGTAATTAACATGCAACTGGAATCAGACGAAATTGCAAAAGATACAAGCTGTAGTATGATTAAATCAGTGTAGTTCGCAGCGTGGGATGATCACATTTTGATGGGATCATTCATGTTCAAGAGCTTTCAACTAATTCGTTGTTACTTTTTTCTATTTTTGAGGTGATTTATAAATGCTGAAATGAGCGATGGCAGTATAATCGAAGAATGATCCAAGAAAGTTGGAGTGATGCTGATCTACTATCTCATATTTTGGATTTTATTTTGAAACACAAATTTTTGTATGACTGTCCAAACATCAAGTTTTTGTCAGAAAATTTGTGGGAGCGCATACCGCGCAATGTAAGACTTCTCTAATCTTCCGTCTTCAGCACCTGTGTTAGAATCCAGATTTGCTGGAATAACCCTACCATTGATTCGGAGACAGCTTCCATTCAATATTGCGTGTATTAATTTTTGGAAATCGAACAATAGGAATTGGAATACAGATCCTCAAATACAATTGATATATTTTTTTTTTGGTGGAGATACAGTAGCAAAAATTTGTTTTAAATCTCAGATGTGCTTATTTTAGTGGCTACAGTACTTGGAAAGATTGAACAACGAAGAACTCAATTTCTTTCCTTTTCAGAAGCCGATGCCAGTAAGTCACTCTATTTATCTAATTATAAAATTCACTTCAAAGAATGAATTTACTTCTTCCTTCGACTCTCAGTGCTTTCATTATAAGATCTCACGCTGTGCATGTTACATCTAATTGATAATGCTGTTGATTAACAGCAAATTAATATTGTGTTGGTTGTTGCAATATTTGACGGAGAAACCTTCGAAGTATTCGTTGTTAACCTATGGTGAGGAATGTAGGACTCTAATGGTAAAACATATAAGTTACAGTTCTTTGTAATTTTCGTCATTACTGAAATTCCTACTCAGTAGTAAACTTTGAGGACTCATATTCTTGCGTGGATGGGAAGTAGATTGTGGATGATTGTAGTAGTAGGAGGAAAGATATCGACGAAGGAAAACTTGATAAAAAGCTAAGAGTTTAGTTCAGTTCATTTCTTAAATCTAATTTCAGTACTGTCCTGAAACTTTGCTCGAATTTCATGCTACCAGCAATGAAATATTTACACATCTATTCAACTCTTGTTTGGCAACAGTTTTACCCGATAATTTATCGCACTTTGCGACACCGTTGATCCAAGGGAACAGTTCTATGACCGTCAAAAAACGTCATGAAGTTGAAAACTTCACAGTTTTGCTTCTAATGTACTGTAGACTTTATGGTATCAATCGGATCGTGGATGTTGGATGTGGAGTGGTAACTCTTTTATACATAGATCGTTGTAAATTTCAAATTTTAATTCGAATTTAAAGATCATACTAAATGAGACAGCCAATCTGTGACTGCGCAGGTGATCACAATGGTAATGCTAACTTATCTAGGATTTTTGCGACCAAATTTGGCTTGAAATTTCTGGGTTTTCAGAATTTTAAAACCAGTGTTATTTCGGTTGAGTATGAATTATGTTTAGGGACATTTGCTCAATCAATTATCAAAATACTGTAGGGTATTTGGGATCGATTGTAATGAAAAGTTTTGCCGACGTGCCAGGAAATCCTGTGGTGAGTGGCAAATTTTAATTATTATTTTAAAGCAAACCCGAAATACACTTTCGTCAGTCTTCAATATTTTCATCTCTGTTTGCAGCATACGCCAAAATTATTTGCTTAACTGTCATTTGTGATGGTACAGAAGATCAAAAACTATTGCAATTTCTTTCGGGAGATGAGGTTTGAATTTGCTTTTAATTCATATTGCTAGTGATACAGTTTTCTAATCTTTTGAGAATTTTACGAGTCAAAATGCTGGACATCAAATTGCATTTGCATTCTGCATCGCTTAAGTGGCTTTATATCGGAAATTTTAGTGTAGCTAAAACATAAATTTAATAATTGATGACTTTTCAAAGTTTTTTTCTGAACTTGCTATTGTTTCAGCATGATCGAACTGCAGTAGTTTCATTGCATGGATGTGGTGATCTTCAGCCAACACTTCTACGTCATTTTTGTAGGCTGGATCGTAATCGAGTGCCGCTCATTTTTACCATACCATGTTGCTATCACAAAATGTCTAATTTAAGTAAATTTACCAGCGATCTTTCGGATAAGTTTGAATACTTTTATTAATAAATCCCAGAAGAGAAATTTACATTATATATATACATATATTTATTTATATAATGAAGGGAAGATTTAATATAGCTAATTTAGAGAAGGAAATGTTTCATTGGACAATGAGTCACGAAGTTAAAAGACGATCTATTTCTAGTGAAGTGTTTCCAGTGAGTGCGTTAAGATTGGCTTGTCAAAAGCACATTTCTAGGTGAGTGGAAAAATCTGCTTATTTTATATTATTTTTTCTACAGTTGTCGTTGTTGTTTTTTTTTTTTTTTTTTTTTGTTCCACATTCAAAATGTTGCAGTTGGCCAAGTTCTGATGAAGATCGGAAAGAGCATACAAAAAGTTTCATCGGTCGAGCCTTATTGGAATGCCTATATGACAAGCACAAAAGTAATGTTTCAGCTTCTTTAAACTAAGCTTCTGTTTTCAGTGTGGAAATTTTTTGTTTCACATCGGCATGCTTTCTTTTCCTATCTCAATTTTAAATTTGCAAATTCATGAAAAAGTTGAACTTGCTAAGCAAAAAATATTGGTTTCATACATGAATTAATTGATTGAATTCATGTGCAAATTAACATGAAGAATTTGATTTAAATAATTGAGCAATTCATTTTTTACTATTATCTAACGAGGATATTTAAAGTTTCAACTGTAATTTCTTTTCACTTTATTTCTTTATGCCAATTTGATTTGATCAGTAAGTGAGTGCTATATAGTGAATATAATTTCTCAAGTTTCAGCTAATTTTCATCTCAGTTTTCATCTCACTTTCTTCATGGGATTTTACAAATATATATACACCAACGAGTATTTAAATTCTAAAAAGTTTGTTTTTTAAATGAATCTATTTATCCAAGTGTATCAATGTATTTTACTTTAGGCTTACCATCATTTTCATTTCGCAAACTAAATTGTCATTCCGAAGACGTTAAAAACACTGGTGTCAAGTTAGCAACCCACCTGGGAATGGATGAAAATGGTGTTGCACAAATTGATCAGCTATACAGGGTGATCTATGCTCATCAAGAACCGTATTTTGCATATGTTGAACCTTTTACGGTTGGTACTTGAAAAGTTAAGGTTGTTAAGGTCTTAGAATATTTATTAATGCATTTCTTTCTCCGTTCCTTTACTTTATTTTTATCAATTGCTAAACGTTAGCAGTTCGCAATCGTGAAAATAGAACAGAATGTTAAAAGGATTTTATGAAAGTATGCAGTTTACTTATCGTTACAGTGTGAAAATCTTTTTGAACTTTTTGGTCTTCTGGTTTTATGAAGTGCTTCATTTTTAGATGAATTCTTTCAGCTTCTTCAAACAATGATGCAGACACCGTTGGAAATGTTTGTTCTATTGGATCGTTTATTCTTCTTGAGAGAACATGGATGTTCTGCTTACATGTTATCCATATTTGATCCAAAGATTTCTTCAAGGAATCTTTGTATCATAGCTTCACCTTCTTAATTCAAATTCGAAAATTACTGCCAAAATTTTAAATCAATTATTTAAGGTGTGTGAAATTTGAAAGGTTGGGAAGTTGTTTGGTTCTTGATTACAAAAAATAAATAGAAAATTTTCGTGTCGATTTTTTTTTTTTTTTGCAACATTAATCAGGTTTTAGAATACTGTAATAGGAAAGTAAATGAACATGCGCTATCAGAAACATTCTAGAATCAAGGCAAGACTGAAGTGGCATGAAGTTATTGTTGGAAATATCCTTCTTGACTTGAAGGTAGAATAAATCAGACGATGATGATAGAAAAGGCTTTCAAATTTTTCAAATTTCGAAAACGAAGTTACTACCTTAAAAAAATCTGTTCAAACTGCTCCATCTGAATTAGTCGTATTGCTCGTTAACATAAATTTTACATAACCGGGAATCTAATATATGCGTCAAAATGCTGCACATTTTTGAGTTTGCAAAATTTCTTGGAATTTTTACAGGATAAATCTATGAATTAGAAGTCGGTATCCTGAAGTTCCTTATCTTTCTGTAAGCAAATTAATCATTTATATGATCAAACAACAAATAAGAAACACAAAGAAAACACTATTTATTGGACAAGCTCCATTTCATGATTCTGAAAAGGGATTCAAGCCAAAAGATCGTGAAAGTTGTTTTTTCATCCATTTGGTAGTAGGCCTATCTGGATGTAAAGTTTGCTAAGGTCTTTTGTTCGAGGATAATTCCTTTTGAATAGTGAATCTTTATTCAACTTGCTTTTATGAACCGTTTCTCAATTTTATTGAAGTTTGAAGTTCAAATAATCTTGAATTTAATTTCAAAAATTAGTCCAATTGGATAGTATGTATTTCTACAGCAAAAACTTGTCCAAGCAAACTCCAATCATAAAACTTCATGAATTATGATAAGCCAACCGCAATTTCACAAATTTCTTCCTGTTTAAAAGCATATCTTTTAAGGCTTCAAATGCTGATGCTAATAAATGTTACTCATATTGAATATGAGTAGCAGGTTATGCTGATTCTTAATAAATTCTTTTTTAGATGCCAAAGAAATTTGGAAAATCGTCATAGTTCTGTCCCATCATCGACTTAACTAATTACTGATGAAGTAAACTTACTCACTGTGAAAAATATTCGATTAAAAGTGCATGCAACATAAAATTATCGTATAGTGATAGCCGCATCATGAAAGATTCCATAAAATATTAATAATGCTAAGAAAGTTCTAAAAATTTCTAATGTGTATAATTATTAAAACAACTATTTTGAAATCCAAAATATCAGGCGATTCGATGCATTCGGTAAAAGAATGGAGCAGATCAAGTTTCATTTTGGTATTTGATCAATTTTCGTCCTTCAACGGGGGGTCTTCATCCGTCCTTACTAAATGCGAGCGAAATAATTCCCTTTTTCTTATGTAATTCCACTTTCCCAAACTTCACCCCATTTCTTATTTCACAGAATTTTGTGGACCTTGATTTCATTGAGAAACTTGCTCCGGCAGCAAAAATTAAAATGAGAAATAAGAATTACTTTAAATGTAATGGATTCGGTTATAGTTTGAAAGCTGCTAGTAGAGCCTTTTCCAGCAAATAAACTTGATTAGAAATGATATGAAATCGGTGGAATATTTAAGCAACCAGTGCAGAAGATTTCACTGAAAACTTGTATTTAGTGATTTTCACAGTTGTGTCAAATATTTTGATCAGTTCATTATGCTTTTTATTTCTTTCGCTTTAGATTTATATTTTTAGAAATATTGTTTTAAAAAAGAATGTTATCAAAATATTGATTTTTAAAACTAACTGTAAGTTTATAGTAAAAAAATTAAATAAAACAGAGAAATAAAAAAAATTCAAAAAAGCTGAAAAAGACAGACGAACGACATAAATGTATAATGGAATGGAATATGTTTGCAAGAATTACGTGTTGATATTTGGATGATTGATGAAGAGAGAATTTTTTTCACTAAATTTTGCAAGGTAGAAAGGAAAAAATGATCGATGAGAGAAATGTAAACAGTTGACATTCCATCAGATTTTTGGTGCTAAGAGATATTGATGTATCAGATGTCTGCCAGAAACATTGTGCATGTTATGAGTAATATAGACAAATGCTAGATTAGTTTAAATAAATTTGTTATACGATGACTAATTTATTTTTTGTAAGATTTTTGCTTTTGTTCAAAAATTTGATTAAAATTTCGCAAATGGTAAGGTTGAGATCAAAGATAGCCGAAAAAAATTGATTTTCCGCATTTTTTATGAAGTCACAGATTCTTAAAGTTTATTAGACCTTCTGATTTTCAATATAGAAGCTGTCTCAAGACTTAATAATAGCCATTTTGAGGAAGATTAGGAGCATGAATCTTAAACATAGATAACATTGCTTTCGATATATTTATGAAATTTAGTTGAATCACCGACGGTTTACTTTAAAATGATCAAAACAGTTATTTCTTTATGATTTTCATTGCTGGCGCAACTATTCTTCCCAAAATTGTCAGACATTTTGCTATTTCACAATATCTAAAATATTGAATCTTTGAATACAAGAATATGCAAAAGTTTCAAGCCAATAAAAATTGAGATACTTCATTTTGGTTACTGAAATATAGTCTATCTTGTCTGCTGTGGCTTGTTAATTCAGAACTAATAGTTAACCGTGACAAATGACTTACGGCAAATGATCTATGGCGCAATTTGGTCAAATGAAACTAAAAGGAATCAGCAAAAATGTTGAAGATCACAGGAGTTTTGGTAAAACCGTTTACTAGTATTTAAATAAACATATACAGTTTAGGCATAGTTTTCAACGAGAACCAGTTTTTCAGTCTTTATAAAAAGAGAAATCTCTTTTTCATGAAATCACACTTTCACAGTAAACATTTCTAGAATTTCCTCTGCCATTCAACCTACACAAAACTTCCGTTGCAATAATTTGCCTTTAATTAATTTCTTTAAATCAGGTTTAAAATAATTCAAAATTTATTAGATTATAGGAATGATTTAAACTCGGCAGAAAAATGCTCACTTTGCATCGTATCGTAAACAGAAATTCATTTCCCCTTCCCATCTTCCCTTGACCTTTTTCGTAGTTTCCCGCCGACAACTGCGCCTAATTACACAACTGGATTCATACACTCGCCTTTTACAAATTTCTCTGAAATTTATGAAACTTTTTTGCTATAACGTAGGAAGTGATAGATTATTTTCCACAATATTTATTGTAGATCTTAATGAGACAAATTATCGAAAATGAGTTTATTTTTAATTTACGCTTCGATTTGTATTTTTTGTCTAAATTTTCGTAAATGTAAAAATTTCCAGCTTATCCTAATTTCTAATCAGATTCTACTTATAATTTTTTCCATAATTATTCCTCGATGAGAGTTGATGCACTAAACTTCGTCAGCAATTTAAATCGTTTATGGAGAATTAATATTGTTGATGAATGAATAGTTGATTGAATGCCTCAACAACAATAAAATAAAATTTGGTTGATCAATTCAGAAAACAATGAATTAATGATTATAAATAAGCCAGAGATGTATGGTCATTTGTTCGAAATTCCATTTCCGCTCCTAAAGCGATTAGATGTCCAATAAAGCAAAAATGAACTGTTCAATTGTATTATCCATCTATTAAATTAATTCTAAATGTCATATTCTTGACTGCAAGTTTATTTGTTTACTAAAAATAGCAAAAGGAGTTGATAAAACTAGACGAACTCGAATAATTTGAATCGAAACCATGACTTACTCAGGTACAGAAAATCAAGTGTTATGTTTTCAGGACCCGCTAATGGAACTCTTCTAATCGCATGTTCGGATATCGTTTGAATTATGCAATCGATACAAACTACAAATTAAATAATAAAGTAAATGTAATGAAATTCGAAGAGCCACTGTAATAGCAAATATAAATTTGTTAGAAAAAACTCGAAAAAATTTGTTGAAATATTCATTCATTAACTCATCCAGGATCTTATTTTGGCATTTTTTTTTAACAAAACTTTGCAAAAATTTTGTTAAAAAAAAGGAAATGGATGTGTTACTACCGTGAGCGACCGAGATGACTCACACTTCTTAAATTAATTTTATTTTTTTATTTCTCCGAAGTGACTTTTTTTATGCCGGACATAATTTCGATCCCGCGTTTCATCAATTTTTCGTATGAAAATATCGTTTTTGAAAAATATTTCAAGCAGCACTGACAAATCTCCAATCCTGTATTTTTCACTCACATTCGAAACACCCTGAGGCTATAGGAATTCTGAATCATTCTGAATATGCAGCTTATTTATAAACTGAACATTGCACAGACTATTATTTAGTGTATGAATTATAATTTCAAATTTTTGATTAATTTTCTGAAATTTGTGCTCAGATTTATTCGTATATCAAGTCTTATGTTAATTACGTTGTTTCAGAGTCTTTTGTACATGCACAATTTGTATAGGAAAAAGCATTATAGAAGAAATGACGTGATTATAAATAATGTTGTGCAAACGCAGTTAACAGATAGTCAATTAATAATAAAGCTATTAAAGTTATCAAATAAATATTTGAGTCAGGTAGAAATGATTTAAATCATGTGCAAAATAATTTAACTAGTTTTTACTGAATACTTCTTTTTTATGAGTTTTCTTTTTAAAAATTATAAATAATTTTCGAACTTTCAAAGCTCACAAGAAATGTTGAATAAAACTGTCAAGTCTAAGGAATCAAATTAGTAAATGACCATAATACATCAATATTTATCTTAATTCATTTTATTTCTTCATGGATTGTCATAGAAATAACGGCAGCGGCCACAGCATCAGCAGCGAAATTTAAACGTTGATTTTGCGATCGCTTAACCGCTGTCAGCAATTATCCACGGCGAGAATTCTATTATCATTTCCTTGACTTTGGAAATTCATAAGTGTGATTCATTGATTACTTAAAAGTTTTGAAATATTTCTGCTCGTTGGAACAGCTTTAGTGAGGTACAAATCGGAATAATCTCCCCATTTCCTCTTGAAAAAAAATTTTGAAGGTATTATATAAAAATTGATGCTGTCTTTTAGTGCTATGTTAAAAAAATGCGCTAATAATTGAACGCTTGAATCTTATCATATATGTAAAATTTTGCAGCAGATTACAAACAAAACAAAAAGGCAAATTGTTTAGGAAAATCTCACACCGATCACTTTCATATAAGACTAAAGCAGAGTTTATCAGGGAATTCTCATACCGATCACTGTTTGATGAAAAATTCTATACTAGCTTATTTTCCATTAAAAATTTCTCATTTACATTTAAGCTGACAGATGAAGCGCTACTTAAAAAAAGAAATATATATTTACATATGTTTTCAGACATGTTTTTATCGTTAAAAAACAATATTTTTACTATCAAAATATTTTTCGTTTGAAAAACAGAATTTCTCGAGCAATTTTTTGAGTAATATTACTTTTGTTACCTGAAATTAAGCAAATGCGAAACAGTGCATGTGACGTGTATGGCTAACTTAAGGAAAAAATCAAGAAATATACGCAATAATAATTTTTTAGAAAATTCTTTTGAATTTTCACACTAACTGATTTGGTAGAAAAAGAGATCATTATAGTAAAGAAATGCAGGCGTTGCGGCAGATGTATGAATGCTGAATTGAGGCCTCACTTTGAAAAAGGTAATTATGATGGGTGATTATGATTTGACTGGATTTTCACTTCAAATAAGAGATGAGATAAGCGGTTGGCTTAAACATTTCAATCTTTGATAAAAAAGTCTCGCGAGAAATTTAATTTCTTTTTTTTGCAAAAAAAAAAAAAAACAATAATTCAACGATTTTCCTACTTTATCATCTTGTGAGGTATGGCTCCACATGTAGTTTTGATGAATAATTCATCTCTGAGTGTAGTGACAGTTTTTTTTTTGGTGAGTGTAGTGACAGTTTTTGGTGAAATAAGAGGGCGCTAGTACTTTTAAAAATAGTTGCATTCATGACAAATTAACAGGTAAGCAGTGAATTTGAATTTTTGTGAAAATGGTCCGTCGAGACAAAATAAAATTAATCCAGTCGAGCTTTTTTGAGTAATTATTCAATCTTCTTTCTATCTGTACTAAATTTCTTTCATTTCCATGAATTTGCAATATTACATCTTTTTTTTTTAATTTAGGATTTAATTACAGTAATTTCTTCCTGTTGATATTGCAACCATTGAACACTATTGAAGTCCACTAATTTCCCAGTAACGAAATTGAGAAATCATTTGCTTAATTCCCTACTGCTAATATACTCTTGATGTCAGTAAGTTTCGATCGGGATTCACTAACTGCTTGATATTATCGAGAATTAACCAATAATTATTCACTCGCCATAAATCATTAACCGATATTTGCTGATGAAATTTGCATCTTTTACTTTTTTAATACTAAATTCAGATTTGATTTGTTAAATAAAACTCTTCTATTTCTTATTCGATTATTTATATATAAAAAATGCTAGTTAGTTTATACATTCTTTTCATTAAAATGATATAGAATAATGTTTTAAAGATTGCGAAAAACACTTCTGATACAAAAGATATCTCCTTAATTAAGAATACAAATTACTTTTATCTCTAAATCTTATTTCAGTGCCAATGACAATTTTATTTCCGTTTTCTAACTGATTTAATATTTTGAGAATTCATTTTTTTTTAAATCGCCTGTTCCTTTACCGACTTTCCCTTGCTTATCATTTCTCGGGTTATATTGAAAAAGTTTTAGTTTCAGAATTGTCAGCGGGTAGCCCACAGAAAACTGGATTTTCTTTCATCAGCGATTTAAGAAAAGGAGATTTTCCGGATAATTTTTTGCAAAATAAAAATTTTTAGAATAAGGATTTACAAAAAAAAAGAAAAAACAAGAAATTGGATTGGAAAATTGGATAAAATAATTGATATTCACAAGGGAGAACAAGAATTTTTGATGATTATGATGCTGCAAATGCTTCATACAACTCTGATCAGGAGAAAAGAAAATTAGGACTTTTAATAGCTTTTAATTTAAAACAAAACTTTATTTCAAATCTTATCTGTTGAATTTCTGTCTTTTTTAATAGCAAAACTAACTTTATTTGAGATAACTAATCAGTTGAACATTTAATTTCTTTAATTTTACACCGCTACCTGTATATAATTATTACGAATTCTTCGCTACAACGATCATTGCTGCCTAAATTGCCGAAAATTTGGATTCCGATCAATTAATGTTATCAACTCACAAAATACGAGTAATTTTCCATCGTTTCCAACAATTCGTCCATTTGTCCACAAATTCTCTTCTGCTCATTACCGTGAAAGCGAATGTTGTGCAAATGTGAAAAGGTTACAGAACGCAAAATTATGATGATTTATCTATGAAGATGGCTGTTAATATGTTAGGCTGATTGTATTAATCTGATTCTTTGGTACTGGATTTAAATTAAAAATGAACTATCTCCTTTTTTTGTCTTTTAAAAAAAAAATACATTTTTATCATTTGATATTTTAGTCTGCTGCCATATGTTAGTAGTGCTCAGATGGCTCGTCTATTCTGTGTCAGTCTATATAAATTAAAAAAAAAAAAAAAAAAAAAAAAAAAAAAAAAAAAAAAAAAATTTAAAAAATTTTAAAAAA
>JARVGP010001219.1:0-18977 GCA_029876185.1 Mansonella ozzardi
ATATGATTCGAGCGCAGAGAGACCGAGGTAAATAAACCAAAGTGTAACGAAAAAACCTGATGTTAGCACCTGAAAACAGAAATTCATTGGACATTTTTCAATTTTAATGATGGGTCATAGGTAACATCATAATAAATTTAAAGACACCAGTCATAAGTATGTTAATTTGAATTGGTTGAAGCTAAATCAGTTGTTTATTGAAATAAAACCACTAGCAATTTTCGATGTTTTGAGACATACTTCCTGAACCATTCACTTTTTCTATAAACTTAGCTATTGGAATATGTGTTGAAATAAACTGGAATAGTTGAAGTTTCTTTTATCTTTTTAGAGCTTAAGAAAATTTTGATTTCAAAATTCGATCACTCAGATAAGAATTATTGCTAACTTTAACCTTATACTTCATAGGTCCACCCAGTTCACCTCCAATTGGAGGACGTCGTCTTATTATAATTATTGCAATGCAAATCAATGCTTCAACGCAAAATATTGTCACCGAAAAAGCAAGCGTTCCCTGTTCGACATAGAAATTATCACCATGCCAACGATGATAAACTGCTGCTATCGTCCATGCTATTCCTGAGAAAAAACATCAATTATTTTTTTTTCTTAAACAAAAGAGAAAATATATATAATAATAAGAAAATAAAAAAAAGAATTAAATCACATTTTTTCTTAAAAAAGAAAATTTTTGCACAGTCCTCATAAAATTTCAAGTAATTCTTGTTTATTATGACAACGAAATTCGTAAATTTTTATAGTGGGACTAATAATTAGAACTGGCGAACCTATTCCTAGAAATACATTGACACCATTCGATCCGGTAACATTACCAATTGACGAATCAGCGTATTTATCATGGATTGCTGCCACTCTGGATGCAAATGTATCTGAAAGTTTTTTATTTGAAAACTAGCTCAAGGATAATTAACCAATTTTTAATTGTCTACTAATGTTCCTAATTATTTCTTTTTTTTTTCTTTTTTTTAAAGAAATTAAATAGCAGATTTGAGAACAACTTTCTCATCGTTTTCGCTTTAGATTTTCTGAAGTTAATAGTTTTATTCAAGAACTGTCAAATTTAAAAATGCTGCATAGCTTTGGTAAAGCTACTTATCAATTCCATGTTTAAAGTAATCTATAAGAAACAATTTGCCTGGAATGGAAGTACCAAGAGCGACAAACGAAATAGCCGTAACAGCATCCTTAAGACTAATCCAGCATCCAAAATGTGATGCCAAATCACCAAGAATGGCTGTTAAGATACCGATCAAAAGAATTGATGCAATGAAACATGCCCAGCCATTCCAGTAATCTGAAATTCATTCATTTTTTTTTTGTTGCAAATTTAAAAATATGATAATTTTACAACAAAGTAGGAAATATATTAACTTGTTGGTGGTATGGTTGCAAACAGTAATTTCCATGGTAGAGACAAAAAATGCATGAAATAATCAAAGAACATTGGCCGTTCTACTTTATTCATTTTTTCTTGATCGTCCGCTTCGTCATCCTCAAACCCTTTAAAAAACAGAATCAAATATTATTCTCAATATTCATTTTTCTAAAATTTCAAGTTTATCCTATTATTCCAATATATTTGCGCACACACGTTTACATGTATGATCTTCCAAAAAAAAAAAAACAGCATTATTAAAAAGTGATTAAGTTAAATCGATAGATATCCAAAATATTTTTTAAAAAAATGTATTGCATAAAAAAATAAAATGAATAGAAAATGTAAATATGATCTTAAAACAATACCGGCATGAATAGTTAAAGCATCAACAAATTGTTCACGCCAATTCGTTGTACCGATCATAAACGACGCATTAGTTTTCCGTAACATACGATCGATGACATTCTAAAAGTTCGATATGAAATTTAAATATATTAGAAATTTGACGTTAATTACTTTGATTTTAGCAAACTTAGAAATGTCAAAATGAAACTAAATAAATTTTTTCATCACTTGAAGCTTTCATCATTTATTATTCAGCTACTAATTAAAATCTTTTTATTCACTGATAATTTTGAAAATATGTTAACCCGAAATTCCTTGCTTTCTTTGATGGTAATTTGACATTTTTTGAATTTTCCCAAATATGGCTTTCCTAATTTAGCAATTTCAACCTCGTCTTTCGTTAACTGTTCATTTTCATCGAAATCTATAAATAATATATTATAATGTTAAGATGCAACTTGCAATTCTATTTAGACAAGCTTAACTCTTACTTTCTCACTGTTACTTCTTGCTGCTGCAAAGATGTCTTTAGGCAATTCTGACTCAGTGAGCAAGTATTTAATCAAAATTATGTAAATGAATCAGAGAGCACTAAGGCAAATAGTTATCAAAGCAAATAATTATCGAAGATCAAAGAAGGACCTTGATCTTGATTGCTGTCCAAGTCAGAACTCTTTCTTCGATTGGAATTATTGGAAAGATGAAAAGAAGAAGAGGTGCCACTGAAATTGCCAGGATATGTGGATGGCATTGATGCTGCTGTAGTTACTAAAAAAAGACTTATTTAGAAGATGAAAGTTTTTTTTTTATTAATTTAAAAGAAATTTAACGTCAATAAATATAAACAGGGAAAAATTAATGAAAAAATTAAAAGGCATTTCATATATACTTTTTTGCAATTTTAATATTTTTTTCAAGTTTAATTTTCTAAATAAAACGAAGCAAAAAAAATTCTATCGAAGCATATTAGACAGAATAATATGATGATTTCAGAATAGTTTTAGTCATTTGTAAAAGAAGTTTTTCATTTTGGCAAGTGTAATTTAATCCTCCTCACATCTATATTCGCCATGTGTTATTTTTAAAAGATTTTATAGTTTCACGCTAGTTTTTCGGTCTAATTTTGAGAAATTTTACGTGAATTTTTTCTCTAAAAAAAATGCAATTGGAAAAAAAGAGTTAAAGTTAGCTTTTATTAAATTTTAGAATTTTTTTTCGTAATATCTCTCCACAATCAATTAAATTGATATTTTTGTTCAAATTTCTCAGCGATTTATTTTCCATTTTTTCTGTTCGTCTCAGGAAGTGCTCTTGAACTTTTTGCAAATCTGAACTGAACAATTTTACTTGAAAATTTTTTCACTGTTTTGCCAATTTTCTATTCTATCATTAGACATTTATTGCAAATCGTTCATTACTAGCGAAGGGCAAACTGCCTTTTGCTATTCTAAATTACGCGTCAGTTTACTCACGAGTGGAACATAAATTGTCATGATGGTAAATGCTGGAAAACTCAACATTATTAAGATAGAATAATTATAGCTCAATTTTTTCATTAAAAAGCAGAGTTAATTAATTGATTAATTGTATAATATTAAAGGAAATATTAAATTACTTGACATCTTGCTGACCCAAATCGGTTGACCAAGTTCAACAAAAAAGTAATCCATTCGTTCGTACTGTTCAGTATTCATGACACTAATTTCAATGAATGCTCTAAAAAAAGGATTTCTTCTAAGTTAATAGAATTTGATAATTTCAAAAAATACGAAGGCTATGAAAAAAAAATAAATCTAGCACTGAAAACTAAAATTGAAAAAGGAAATTAACTTACTCAATTTGATTATTTTCGAAAATAACTTGACCTTGTTCAAGCTGGTAATGCTTTCCACGTAATGCAGTACCATCAATTGTCCTGGAAAATTGCTTTCCATTGCACTGATATGTTTCCAGAGTAAACAAATAATTTTGAAATTAAAAAAGAAAGCAATAAATAATGTGTGGGATGAACATGTGAGATGAAATTCTTTCTATAACAAATCCTTAATTCTTCATTTACTGTATTTCAAATAAGATCATAAATTTTGAAATCGATGGAGCATTTAAGACATCTGCGCAGATCATTGGCATCTGCACAGAACATTTCTATCTTTGCAGTGAAGCTATTTGCCAAATTCTTGTTCATTAATCCGCTTCATTTCTCTCCCAATTCTTAATAATGCAGTAAAAAATTACGTTGGTAACGATGAGTGAAAAGAATATTTAAATCCAAGTCTCACTAAGCGGCTTAGTCTTGTATTAACATTTCCTAACTACTATTAGCTATAGCAAAAATTATGTATGAAAGAAAATGAGATAGCGAAATTCTATGTAAAAGAAGCAATTTTCAATGCTTTCCCTGCTAATATTTGCGGAAATATTTACTAAAGCTTATTTTTTCCTCCAATTTTCCTTAAAGCATAAAAAGTTTGAAAGCCGAATATCTACTTTTTTCTTCTTAAAAAATTTGAGAAGGGGGTTTTTTGAAGGTTCAAAATTGGAAGTTGTTTTTGCAAACTTAAATAAAATTATCTATATCATAGTTTTACATTTTGTTTATGATTTTAGAATTGCAAATTAATGTTCAAAATTGAATCTCTATGAAAGATGATAATTTTTCATGTATCAAATGTATCAAATGGACAAATGAATGAGTTTTCTCATCAAAGCTAAAATTTTAATTCTCAGAGGCAATAAATCTAATAATTTAAATAAACTTACCTATACGGGATAATAACGTTACCACGGCATCCTGCACTTCGCTGTATTTTGAGTGAAATACAACCACAATTTTCAACAGTTTGAAAATGATCATTTTCGAAGGAAAATACTCCAGCATGATCGTCATCTAAAAGTTTCAATTTTCATTGCAAAAATATTATTTTTCAAATTTTTTTATTTTAAAAACCAGAAAATATTCAAATCTTGAATCAACTATAGCAAACCTGGATTGCAAATTTTGTGAAACAATTAAACTGGATCATACAGTAATTATTCGTTTGAAATTTCATATCAAATTTCGAAGAGAAAGGGACAGATGAACGATGAACACAAAAAATTTTTTTTTGTGGATATAAAGAAGAAATATTTGCAATTGGAAGAATGGAACAAACCAAGAATCATTATTGTAGCAGTGGAGGGAAGTTCAAAGATAACTGGCGGTATATCGCCAAGTTTTGCTGGATCCAATTCCTGGCCATCTTCCATGCGTACTCTTAAATTAGTCAAGTGCAAATAAAAGTGTTCATCTTCTTCAAAAACATCATCATCCACAATTTCTATCGTTACCTTCTGCAAAATTCAGCTTTTCATGACTTGAAAATTTCAATTTAATTGTTAAGAATTAACTAGAAATTTCTACTATGAATATAGTAATAGATGTTTTGTTCTCAACAATTAATTTCATGTTAATTTCATGCTGAAGTCATATGCTCATACAAATATTAACCTTTGTTTTATCTTCCGGATAGAAAACTATTGTTCCTTTAAGCGGAATATAATCATTTCCAGCACTGGCAGTCCCATCTTCAGTGTAATAATCAACCATAACTGTAAGTCCTTTCGGTCCACCATCTCGTCCAATTACAACATCGAATTTTCCGACACTTTCAAGTACCGTATAATGAGCTGGGTCAAAAAATATTTTGCAAGTATTTGCTTGTAATTGTTTCTCTTGTTCTTGAACAATCTTAAATTCAAATATATTTAACTTCTTATTCCGATTCCTCGCAAAATCATTTGATTTAATTATTTAGAAAATAAATGACGGACAAAATAATTTTATGAATTACATCAGATAATTTATTCATTAATTAAATTTGTCATGTCAATTCCATCAATTCTTATTATACTTCAAATTTATAATCTTTAATTTCCTAAAAAATAGGAAAAAGTGTAATTGGTTATAAATACCGTCTTATTCAAAATTCTTACATCCTTAGTAAAATGAGTTGGATTTTTTTAAAATTCAGAGTTGGGTATTTCATTCAAAATTAGCGAATATCAAAATTGCTGTTTATCGTACTTCAGTAAGGCGTATGCCAGTAACATAGCAACATAGCTACTCAGTTTATTTTTTTACTTAATTATTGAAGGATTTTACCGAAAAAATTTTTTGAGAAAAACATCTTGAAAATTTTTCAAAGCAGAAGTTAGAAAAATTTTCTAAAATAATTTAAAGTTATTCACTTTTTTCAAAAACAAGTAATGAAACATACGGCTTGTTCATGTTGCTCTTTGTCAAGTTGTTTTTTTATTATATGTCCACTCCCAATCAATCGTCTAGTTGCTTGAACTCTAAATTACGCTAATAAATTCTTCATTAGAATGATAATTAATTATTAGGGAAAAATAGGAAACGCTAAACTGTAATTCAGTAGTTGAAAGATATTGTATTCTTTTCATTTACGTATTACAACTCTTTCATCATAGATTATGATTCTTGAAGTTATGCTATTTGAATATAAACTACTATATCTATTAAGTCGTCTTTCACTTTAATTATTTATATAATATTGTTAGTTATTTACCTATAAAAAGCTCTTGACTTTGGTCCACGACTGATCATTTCTTGTTCGGCTTGCTTTTGTAGTTCAGTTGGACTAATCTGTAGATCCTTTTTCCTAATTTCGCGCATAATTTCGATAAATGCTTTTCGATTATCTTCGAATGCTTTTACAGCCGGATCAATTTCACTACCCTCAAAAATTTCGAAAATTGCCAAAAATCTGAGAGAATTTTAAAGCTTTTCTCTATATCAATTACAAAATAAAATTTATAGTAATGTACAAAATTAATGAAGATGTAAGAGGAAATTTAACAGTAAATATTTATTAAGAATAAGACAATAATTTTTTGCGAAATCATAAAATTGAGAATAGACTGAAAATTACGAAAGGAAACTCTTTAACACTACCAACTTTTAGACAACCATTTTCTTCCAGAATTTCCATTTCTTCTCCTGCTGTTGCAATAATTCCATGTGATGTTCTTCGATAACGATATGATTTGAAGCGCTTCTAAATTTAGAAATATAAAAAAAAAATTCAAATTTACTTAATTTTGCTCTGAATCGAATTCATCGAAACTTGTACTTTAAAACAATCATTATTAATTAATTTAAAAATTAGGCTGTAAAAGGCTAACCTGTATAATTTTGATATCAGTTATATAAGCAGTTATTACTGTAATCGGAAAGAATAGAAATGTTAAAAAACCTTCCCATATTTCAATAATACCTGGCGAAAATATTGATAAAATTAAATACATCCAAATATATGCAAACAAAGACCTAAAAAAAAAATTAATCATAAAAGTTTTTTGAACTATCAATTTCGATGAAGCATATCATGAGCATGTTTCATTTCAAACAGTTTTATCGATAGCTTTAAATTCGCTGGAAGATCAAAGGAGTTGTACCAAGCTGCGGTGACACAAAATACATCTAAATTTTTCTGGCGTCGAACTTCACCATTTGGTACAGCCATTACACATATGGCAATGATCATAAATAAATTAAATGCTGCTGAGCCAACAATGGTATTTGGTCCCAAATCACCTGCTTGAAATCCTTTCCCTATTACCTAAAATGATATTTTTGTAAAATTTATAAATTTTGCATCTGGAATCCAAAAAAAAAAGCATCCATAATTCACCTGCAATGAGCGTCAATCGATTCTGAAATCATAATCATTCTAGCATTGCTGATAACAACTGGACAAATTTATTTTGAATTTTTCATAAATCTTAAATAAGAAATATAAATGAAAGAGAAGCAATTAAAAGTTTTTTTTTTGGTTTATTTCCTTATTAAATCGAATTTATTCTTTCAGATAGAACTTTTCCTGGTTACCTCGATTATTGATAGTAGAATTTCAGGTGCAGATGAACCTGAAATAAAAGCTTGTTGCAAAGTGCAATAAAAAAAAAAATGTTTTTTTTGAACATCTCGAAGAACGGTGTTAAGAATTCAAGCTTTTTTTATTTTTAGACCTCTGGTTCTTTCACTAATTTCATTTAAGAATTTGAATTCCCATCCGAAATTAAATATCAGCAATTGACGAAAGTCTTGTTGAAATGCTAAGAAGACGAAAAATAAAACGAGTTGATGCAAAGAAAAAAAAGAAATTAAAACTCTTATGTGATTGAAATTGAAGGTTAAAAATTTTAACGTTTGCGAAATTAATGAATATTTTGTTTTTCTTGAAACTAACTAACTGCAATCAAATCATTGATATTTTTTAAACTTTCAATTTTAATTTCAATTGGGAACGGTTTTCAGTTATCCAGTATAAAAATCGCAGTTAATTTAAACGTTCTCGAAGTTATAACAACAAACGGGCAGTAGAATTTTTTCGGTGTATTTTTCGGATGGAGTTATTTTATATTCTCGACAGCTAAACAAATAAATTACTGGTATGCCACTTTTATTACTTTACCAATACTCCAAACAAACAAAGTTTTATCTTTTGTACACATTTTGTTCTGAATTTAAGGACCTTTAACTTGATTCAATTAAACTATTTAAGTTTATTTCTGTTCCTCTCTTCAAGTTTAGCAATGAATTTACTGATATTTTAGAATTCAACAAATAGTGTCGTAAAAAATTCAGATTTGAAATTGTTCTTCAATTCAAAATAAATATTTCTTCTATTAATAATTTCAAGGAGAGACTAAAATTTCATTTTAAAAAGATATCGTTAAAATGACTTATTTTAAAAATCAAATTTGGAAAAAATAAAAACTGCTAGCAAATCTAGTTGAATTACTAACCAAGTGCCATCAAAGTTAGATTGCTAACTGTATCGTTCCATATTCTTACTTTTAATTCCAATGGTTCTATACCAGGTCTTTTTATGTGCACTGTCCTCTCCATGCTAAATTTTAACAGATGCGCAATGAATTCAGTTTATCGTTGCAAATTCAAAAAAATAGCATCAAAAAAATTTTTTTCTTTATTTGCTGGACAAAGATCACTTGGTTGAAAATTTTTTTGAGAAAGACGTTATGTTCCAATGCACAGTTCAACTTTATAGTCTGAAATTGAAATTAAAATTTTAAAAATTGTCGCTTACCTAGTTATAACTTCAATAGATGACATGAAACGATCGGCAACGATAGATACACCTAGAAATATGTAAGCAATAATGAAAAAGAATGTTATACCACGAAATATACGATCGCCAATGTTTAGATGAAGATACGGTCGCCTGCAAAATTATCTGCTTTCTTTTTGAAAATTACTAATTTTATTTTAATTCTCATTTAGAATTTTCCACTACTGTTATTACTAAAATATCAGCTGATAAATAGGCATAGAATGATAGAAAAGTCAGAAAAATTTCTTCGTTTATGTTTATAACATTGTTTCTATTTTCGTACTTATCAAATTTCTGTTATTTATTTTCCAAAAATAGCTGTAAAATGGCTTTGCACTCCATATCAATACCAAAGAAGATGTTTTTTTTTTTTTTTTTCAATATTGCTATATTGAATTTATAACTCAGATTACCATAGCAATCATCAAACGAATCAATGATGATTTTTCATATGGATAGGTTGTAATCAATATAACAATTTAATTGAATTTTTCAACCTTGTGAGCAATCTCATCTGAGCTAATTGACGGTTTTACAAACAAGTTATACTTTAGGGAAAAAATGAAACTTACCAAATAGGTATAATCATACCGTCTACACAGTTACTGATATCATCTGTTTCTGTGCGATTAGAATATGCCTGTACAGGATTAATTAATAATGAAACTATGGCAATGATCCATAAAAGATAATTAATAGCAGAACTGGCACAGAACAATTGTATTTTGGCTGGGATAAAGTTGGAATTCCTCCTCGATTCAATCGCTCTTAGCATTTAAATTAATATTCCCGTATGTTAGATTTCGTGCTGAAAAAATTGCCCTCACAAAAAAAATTTTTTCCTCACAAAATAATAAACGTGGAATCACTAAATTAAAAATATCAAAATATCACAAAAAAAAGAACAAACAAATCAGCTAGTTTTGTTTCATAGTTGATTAATGATTAATATATATATAAGTGAGAATAGTCGTAAGAAATGAACAGCACATATTTTTTAATTAAACTTTAATTGGAGATCGGACAAAAGGATACATAATGTGCAATTAGTAGGAGAACACAATGTGTAATTATTTCTATCCTAAAAATATTTTTCAGTGCTTTTTGTTGCTTACAACGCAAAAACTGAATTCATATAAAGAACGAATAAATGTAAAATCAATGAATAGGATAATGGAAGCTGTTCAAGCACAAAACACATCAAATAAATTATTTATTTAAAAATGCAATGGTCGACTTTTATTTGGTTTATGAAATTCGAGAAATATATTCACAAAAAGGTAAATTAAAACAAATATATAATTGTACCCATCCCACTGCATGCGTCATAGCCTAATTATATAACTTGTATATGATTGTAAACTTAAGCAAATATCGAATAGCAATAAGACCTTTAATCTATCGAATAGCAATAAGACCTTTAATCCCTCTATATTATGCGTGCAATAATATTTATCCATTCTAGGAAGATAGGCCACTTATAGACTAGATCCTGAGAGGAAAAAAGAAAAAACAGAATTGGTATAAATGACATCTACAACTAATAACTATGAAATTTTGACATAATTTTACAGCATAAAACCGTATAATTTTTTAATTCAGTTTTATCAATCGCTAATTATATGTAAAGCAGATCTAAAAGAAATCCATTGATGATGAAAACTTTAAATTTTAAATAAAATAATTTTTTTTATAAACATTGTATTATTTAATCCTTTTTTCCTTTTTATTAATAAACATGAAAATTTAATTTATTAATTTACAAAAAACATAAACAAATAGCTTTTAAAATTTTTGTCAGTTTGCGTAAAGTTTTACTAGTCAAAAGATAAGAAACCAAAACACTTTTGTTTAACTTCCAACAAGTAAAAAAATCGGCGATATCGTAGTGCAATGGCCAGTTTTTCATCAAGTAAGTACAAGTTTCAAGTTTTACAAAAAGTAAATTTTTGACAAGTGTGAAATTGAAATAAACAGTTGAAATGATCTGCAAATGCTATTGAGATATGCTATTGAGATGAAATATTTAGGCTTTATCGCTTTTTTTTAAGAAGTAAATGAATAGAGCAACTAGCAAGAAAATTTTCTGAGTTCAAATACTGCCTAAATTCCTCTTTCTTTTGTTCTTAAAATAACTTCTTCCCATACCAGAGAATTAATTATTTGCCACACACGCGAAAACACACAACATTTCAATTATTCTCTTTTCTGTTGTCGAATGTTATTAATTTTTTTGAACATCTATTTGAAATAAAAAACGATGAGATTAACATATGACTGAAAATGAAACAGCTGACAACAGTTAAAGCTCAAATTATTTCTAAAATTTAAATTTAAAATTGCAAAATTTTTCTCAATTGAATTTGTATCGCAACTCCCTATTCCTAGAGTTACCTTACTTAATTTAATTAATTCGTTTACGATCTTTCTCCTAATAATTCAATCATTGCTAGAAAAAAAAATTGATTCAATTCATAATGTAAGAAATTTTATTACTTCTAATTTTATTCATACTAATTTAAATTGTAAAATTGAATGCAGGCTGTTTGTTTACCCATAAGTGCTTCTTTTATTTTGAAAAAAAAAAAGATACTTTAATTTTTTGAAAAAGCAAAAAAGACCTAAACACTAATCAAAATAAATCAGCAAAATTATTTATATTAATTAAAAGAAAATAAAAAGTATTCTCCTGTCACTCTGTTTCCTGCATGTGATATGCTGGTATAATTGCTGCTCTTATACTCAATCAAAATGATTGAGTTTTTGGGGGCCATAGCGATTGGTGACAAAATCAATGGAATTTCCTTTTGCTTCAGTGATCAGAAAAGCCTTTAAGTAGTGTTTTGATTAACTATTTGGATCCGCAAAGAAAAATAATCAGATAATTTGCATAAAGATGAAATCAAATCTAGAAATGAGTTCAAAATAAGGCATTATTGACAATTGTAAAAATATTGAAATGTGCGTCATAGGAAAGAACATGAATTCTTAAACTTACTGTCTTCCAGTTTTTCAAATTTTGATAAATTGAAATTTTACTGAAAATCTTAAAGTGTAATAATGAAATGAAAAACAAAAGTTTATAGATCTTTAGAGCAAGAAATTCGTTCTTTTCATTTTTCATTAATCATATTAAAAAAAAAAAAAACAAAGATGACAAACAACTAATATTCGCTAGATGAACTGAATAATTTATTTGGATTATTTAACTAACAATTTACTTATTAATTAAATGACTTAAATACTTTATTTAAACTGTTTAATTTGATCAATAAAATAAATTATTCAGTTCATCTAATAATAATACAATTCATTTATTAATAATTTAATGAACAACTTAATAATTAATCAATATTTATTAAATAAACAATTTACAGATTGTTGTGAAGAGTAAAAAGAATGAGGATGAGGTTTCATGGAATGATGGCTACCTAATAATGTTTAAATATATTTTATGTATTTGTCCAACGTTCTGAAATTCTCTGCAACAATCAATCATCTGATAATATTTATTTAATATTCCAATTCAAGAATCTACTCTTGTCTATCATTTCAATTAGCAAGAAAATTATTTTAACTCCAAAAATTAATTTAAAAAAAAAATATGACCATTAATGGCACAACAGTAGTACTGCCAAATACATTTTTAGCATAAATGTCTCATCATTCTGATAAGCAGAAGTCAAACAGTGAAAAAAGCTGTAAATAATAACCGGAATTTCCGGTTATTTTATTTGCTAGTAGGTTCAAATAAATTAAAGAAGCACTCCTCGAATTGAAGGTCTGCCATTCCCTTATTAGTAGCGGTTAATTCCAAATCTATCCGTCAGGGGCGAATCTAAATACAAGGTAGGACGCTATATCATGACTTTCTTAGCAAGTTTTTCCCTAAAGTTACTTTAGATTAATACTTAAAAATTATGAACTAAACAATATTTTCAATAACATTTTTGTGCTCCTTACCAAAATACTAATTTCTGTTTGTCTTAATTAAAAGTTGTAATTTCAAATTCAATTTATTTCAACTTCTTACTTAATTTGTGAGCTACAAATTTGTACGTATCTGCCTATCTTATGCCTTTTTTCATATGTCAAGCACTAAGAAATTAATCCTAATATTCTAGTAATTACAATTTTACATTACAGTTCTTTTTTATCCAGTTTGACGATTACTTTCAAATAAATCAGAAAACTAGCTCAGAGTATATTTTAGAACACATGGAGTTAATTTTTTACGTTATACGTTTCGCCTAATAATATCATGAACTGAACAATCAAATATCTCTGTGTCGTAAATGCAAGATATTTATTCCTTTAAAAAATGGAGCATAAAACGGAAAAACTTTCAATACATTAACGAACAATTAAAAAATCGAAATTTCAAACTAATAAAGAAGTCTTAAAAATCGTCAAATCCATTTAGTAATCTATAAACAATACTTCCAGCACATTGTGGTGATGCGATTCTTGAAATTAAAAGCAATAAGAAGAAGTATAAAATTTCGGATTTTCTAGAACATATTGAAAAGCCAGAAAGAAATATCATTCTTATTTGCAAATCTTTTGAATAAAAATAAACTTATTTCCACTTTTAAAGATTATTTAAAAAATTTTTTGGCAAAAAGAATTTTATGATAAACTAATTTAGTTTAAAGTAAGTCCAACAAAAAAGGAATGCAAACCAAATTCTTCCGATAACTTAGCAAATTATAAAAAGTTACTAATTTCATTGTCTCATACGACGCTGTTTGAAAAAATTATGAATTACTTTATAAAAAATATTCTTTGATGTCATGCAATCAACAAAATTAGACAAAAGATTTCATTCATTAAGAGAGTATGTGTTGAGGTTCTAATCTTGTAAATCAGATTTAGAGTATAGATTATGCTTTTTTATTCATTAATATGCCATCTAACGAGAAATGTTGCGGAAATTAAGAGGAAAAATAATTAATTTATTCTTTTCTTGTTATTAAATTTCTCTCTTTGCGAATAAAATTTTATTAATTAAAACTGAAATGCTCATTGCAATAAAACAAAGTTATGAATATAGCAACTTTAAGATGAGCTTTTGCTTTGCTCTTCAAAAATCCTGAAAATCATGCTGTAAAACTTTAGAAAAAGTAGCCATGTACCATAATACTCGATTAAAAGTTTAATCGCAGAACTGCAAACCTATGAATGGGAATTCCTTTTCGAAAAATATTAAAAAGAATACACTAAATGTGCTGCACTGTGAAGTGCGGGAAAGGATTTTCAATCAATGGATTTTAACAATTTACAATTTTATTCAAACAATGGATTTTAACAACTCACAATTTTATTCGAACAAAATAGTTTTTAACAATTCACAATTTTATTTAAATGATAGATTTAAAATGAAGCGATGTTTTTTCGCTTATAAAATCATTTTGCATATAATAAATAACGTAATTAGACAATTATTGAATATTAACATTTTTTTTTTCATTTCGAACAAGCTGATAAGCAGACACTTTAACGTGTCTTTATCAATTTAATCTATTCATAAAGTCATGTGAAGAAGGTGACCGATTTCTTCTTTTACTTAATTTACTTTAAAATGAAAAGTTTAAAGTTGTAATTTTTGTTTATACTGCAAACATGTACAAAGAAGTATTCTTTGCAATATTATATAATTTCGAAATGATATTGGTCTATTGTGAGTCGTTTCAAAATAAAAATATTTAATTTCATCCTAATAATAATTGTAAACTTTTCCAAATTTCAATTTTATTTGAGAATAAATTTTCAACAGATGAGAAAAAAACACAGTTACAGTATAAGCAACTAGTAACATGCAAACATAGTTACAGTATGAGATAAGATAACCGTTTAATAGTCATGCATAAATATTTGAAGATTGAATAATAAATGAACTATAAAGGTAAAAACAGTTAATATTTAAAATTTTTCTTAACATTTATTTCAAACAGCTTTAGTTCGAATAGTTTTTCTCAGTATTCTTTCAATTTCAAATATTAAATGAAAAATAAATGAAAGCATGAAATTCAATTTTTTGCTATAAATAAATACAGTTGTAATATTTGATTAGTTCAATTAATTATTCGAGCTCGGAATAGAAAGAAAGTTTGGAGAGAAACTTCAGTAAGGTACCCGAATGTTGACATATATTTCAAATGAATGAGTTTAAAGATCATTCATTATTAATAATATCAGAATGATGATGATTGAGTGTTTGTTCTTAAAAAATTTTCCAGCAGTGAAATTTAATCTATTGAATTGATCAAATATGAGTAGATTGTTTGCGGTAAATTGATAGTGCATAAAGACCCTTTTATATATATATGAAATAACTCTGTTTAAATATTAAAGTTTAACTTTATATATTTAGCTATACATCTATTTGCCTTGAAAGGATTTAGTTCTGAATTATTAATTGAAACTTAGAAATTTTTAATTCAATTGAAAAAATATTTAATTATGATATAAAAGGTTTTAAAAATAAGTTCAAAAAAAAAAAAAAATTAAGCATGCAAGATAACTTCTGAATTAATTAAAGAAATCATTGGAGGATGAAAATTAGATTTTAAATGCCAATATATATGATTTGAAAATCTAAAATCATAATTTTCTTGTGGCAAATTAGTGAAACAATATTCAGTGTTTTGAAAATATTCTAAATAACAGAAAAAAGAAAATGCATTACAAATAATAATTAACATAAAAAGTCATTTCAAAGTATTCAAATTAAAAAAGAAAATTCTTTTTTGTCTTTTTACTTTTAAGTAAAAAGATTTCATGCGCCATTTCTTAGTTCTGATGAAATGCATAATGTGAAAAATAGAAAATTTTCCATTCAAGAATATGATGATATTAAGAATACATCATTTATCATAGCAGAGTTTGCACTTTATTCAGAGCAATATATATTGTAAACTGTCAACATCGGCAATAATTTGAAAAATTTGGTTGTCTGAATTTAGAAAATAGCAATCAAACTACTTTTCATTCACTAATAGAATTCAAATTCTCTATCATTACTACTACTTCTATCTTTTAAATCATCATTCAACAAATCCCATCTCAAGAATTCACCTTTCAATTAATTGTTTCAAAATACTTTCTTTAAGAAAAATAGAAGAAGATAAATAATAAGATTGATTATGCGGTATCCATTCTAGGCTTGCATAGTAGTTAGTATTTAAAGTCGAAAGCAATTTATTTATAGCTTAAGCTCTTTAATTATAACCAATCAGATACCCATGCAACCCACTGCCAATTCCACTGAGTATTAGATGAAATATTGACATATTTCATCACCTTCGTGTCATTTTAATTACCAATAAAACTATGCAATAATTTAAGAGATGCTATATTCAATAACATCACTGAGTTATTAAAATCATTATTATGCATGCATGAAAGAGATGAAAATAATTTATGAGAAAAGGAATTACAAGAATTCCCTTATTAATCGGATTTTCTTCATACTTCAAATATCTTGCCAACGAATAATCTCATAGCTAACGGCAATGATTTATCCTTGATATAATTTATGCAAGCGCTATCTGTTGAATAAAATGTGCGCTGTGCGCTCAATAAGGTTTGCATCAAAAGTAAGGAATCAATAGAAAATTATTTCTAATATTATTACTACTGCATTCTCTTATACTTTGATGTTTCTTAGAATCAAATTTCAAAATGAATGGATTTTGCTCCATAAAATAGAACAGACTGAATATATGAAATAGAACAGCACTGAAAATAGATATAATAATTACAATTAGATTGTGAAAATTTTTTCATTTCTTTTTTCGGCTTGCATTTTTTTTATTTTCATAGGTTTGACTGCATTGATGCCTGTTAATTCGAAAATTTTTAATTATAATTTGCTTTCAGCACTCAATTTTTTTCGTATTCATGAAAAAAATTAGTGCGAAATTTTAATTAAAATTTTGGGGATCTGCCTGAGAGTCAAAGTGTAACGCATCTTGAGCACTCATCCAAGATTGACTTTCATTTCTTTCTGATTGAAGCATTTTAACGGCTTTCATTTCTTCACGTTTCGAAAACAAACTAAAATTGTAACACTACCAGGTAATTTTTTTTTTCTCTCTCTCTCAAAAAGTTTTCTATTTGAATAATAAAAGTGGTTTTAACTCTCTGTTGAACACTGATTGCATATTAAAATTAGTAATAAAATGAACTGACGTTTTTTTTTTTCGTTTGCTATGAGAAAAAGGTACTTTCAATGTAAAGTAAATAACAGTAGACTTATTGTTACAACGCTCGAGAATTAGATGAATAATAACAAAAGAAGATAATAATAGTTTCAGTATATGATAAGGTCCTGCAGTATAGGAAAAATTTTTGTATGCGTTACTTGTGAAAAACAGAGTAAAACCCTGTATTAATGATAATATGAAGAGTAAATTTTATGTAATGGATATGGGTTGCATTTAAAAAAACAGCTGCATATAAGATTTTTGCAATATTTCAGAAGTTACATAAAATAGTCTAGGATTTGTACAATTCAATAGTCGAACATTTGTACCTAAAAATTTTTAATTCAAGATTAATTTTTTAGGCAAGAAAATTTTACAAGATTAGATAAAGAATCCATCAATAAAGTTCCGATTTGATTATTTTTATATGATGAATCCTTTATCTAGGAAATATTCTGAAACACATTTCGCTAAAATAAAATACAATTACTCTGATTGCTTTAAAATATTACAAAATTTCTCGGTTTTCCACACATTCTATCAGGTCGTTTTATCAAGTCACATCAGCAAAAGCAGAAATTTTACAGTTTATGAAAGCAAATACGCATTTTGAAACAAAACAACGAAAGACATAAGAACTAATGTTCTTTTTTAAGTTAATTTTAAAAATTTATATTGGAAAGATGATAAATATCAAAACTGCAAAGATGTCTGCAAATACATTCAACTACCAAAACTCGGTGAAAATAACACATTAACTGCTGTACCTTTTGAGTTAATAGGCGGCGAGAATGCGTTTGGTGAAAAGAACACTGTAGAAATATAAGATGGTGAATAAATAGCAGGTGACAAGACAAATGGACTTACGATTAGAGCGCCAAATGCCGACGGTGAAAAGATGGAAGGACTCAGAGCAAATGGGCTCATAATAGAAGGTGAAAGTGCAGATGGTGATAAAATTGATGGTGATAATGCGCCGGGTGATGAAATAGATGGTACCATAATACCTGGACTTAAAATTGCCGGATTTAGAAGTAATGGCGATAACATAATAGGAGTAAATGCGGTAGGTGACAAAATTGTTGGACTCATGAGATTTGGAGATTGCAGCAGAGGAAGGAATGCACTTGGGCTCAATAAAGCAGCGCCGAAAACTATTGGAGAAAAAAGTATTGGTGAAAATATTGTAGGTGATAGTAAGGATGGTGCCGTGCCTGGTTTAAAAATAGCGGGAGAAAAAGCACTAGGCTTAAGTATGCTTTGTCGTTTCACGCGTATTTTCAACGGAGAATGCATCTGAGCCATTTTACGGATATCAGTAAGGATATGACGGTGCATATCATTTTCACTTAATGAAATGAAAAAATCCAATGTTTTGCTGTCGTTTACGGGTGACTGTGGGCCATACAACATCATCAACTGTTTGGGAGTCATCATCGAGAATCCGGTTGTATTGAAGTCCATCAACTGCAGTATTTTATATTATTGTTAAAAACGCTAGATTCGAGACAAAAAAATATTGTTGTCTGAAAATCTTGATTTTCTTATTGTTTTTCTCCTACTTCTTATTGTTTCAGGAGATTTCGAAAATCGTTAAAGGAATAATTATAAGAAAAACAATTGAACCTGTTTCGACGTAAGAGAATGTGTTAAGTTTTCGAAAAGTTCCACCTTTCTGGCCAATTCTGGATCAATTTCTGTCACATTTTCCTTGGAGAAAAACATTGGTTGACCATCAATTCCACGTGGCATTGATTTATAAGAGGGTGGGAACCAATTTAATTCTTGCTTCTCCTGAATACTTTTCAGAAAATCATTAAGCTGAACTTGTTTATTTGATTGAAAATAAAGAAGATATTATGCATATTCGAACCTTTAGTTTTTGTATTG
>JARVGP010001220.1:0-19291 GCA_029876185.1 Mansonella ozzardi
ACTCTGTCATACTCTTCTATTTACTGATAGACCATTTTATCCGATCAGAGACAATTATTAAGAAAAAAAGGCGATCAGTTAACATAGTGAGAGAACAAAAACAATTACACAATAATGAGAGGCGCAGACAGATAGATGTTGTGCACTGTTTACCGTACCATCAGTAAGCTTTTGAAAGTAAAATGAAACTAAAAATAGTAATTGTAAAGATGCGGAAAAGTAATTAATAGTAAAATAATAACTAAATACTTCAAAATTACTCTTGAAATTGAGTTGAATGTACTGTCGGATTATCTGTGATCTACGAATCAGCAGTATATAAATAGAAAATTAAAATAATAAACAGTAAAGATGGTACATTCGTTGTCTGATACAATTTATTCTATCATCTTGCATATCGTTTGAATTAGTCAGCTGTGCCAAGTTTTCCAGATTATTTCTTATTTGAGGAATTTCTGGACTTTGCGAAATATTTCGCACTATAAACATAAACATGTTGACTTGAATATGTTGATGACATTCCTCTGCTGACAATAAAAATTACAAGTAAAACCTGAAATTAATCATGAAATTACTATTGTGAATATATAGAAACAAATATTGCAATAGCAATTTTCTGCTTATAATAAAATGAAAAATTCATAAGTAATTTCAAATTATAATTCCAAGCTTTTTGATAAATTCACCGATCGGACTATGATCAATGTTTGCATCATGCAAACCATTCTATCATTTTGCCTTCAAAAATAAGCATCAACAATTTTTACATAAATCTTTCGTTTGTTTTATTTTGAAATCCAAATTAAAATTTTAAATTAAAGTGATAAAAAATAAAAAAAAAAAAAAAAATAAAAATAATGCAAAGGAGAAAATGGTGATAAGTGAAAGAATTCGTTTAGTATTTAAGTTGAAAACAGTTAAAAATAGAAGCAAAAAAAAACAACTAAAAGGAATTTTGGGCATTTTATTTACAAGATTGTTTTAATGAGAAATTAAATATTACATGCAAGTGAGCGAAATGAAACATACAACCACTTTGGTTTTATGATAGTACTTCCAAAGTATATAAATATGATTTGAACCGAAATTTTCCTGTGTTGTCTGTTTTCCATATATTTTACCAAATTCAGCCTTATTCGGTGAAAATATTTGTGCAATAGACGGATACGAAAATTGTGGATGCTTATTTTGAAGACAAAATGATAAATTCGTTTGCATGATGCGAATACTGGTCGGAAACATTGGTGAATTTATCGAAAAGCTTGGAATTATAATCTGAAATTAAAAAACAGACAGCATAATCTATGAAAAAATTATTTAGACTACATAATGACAAAATTCATAATACAAATGGAATAATACCGTATGCTAATTGCGATTTCAATTTAAAATTTTAATTTGTATTTCAAAAGAAAATAAATGAAAAGCACTTTATTGCTTTGAAAATTTTGGGGGTCAATAGACAATTTGGATAAGAAACATCAGTATTAGTTGTGAATTGTATTGGAAATATCGTCACTGAAATTTGTTTTTTTTTGCTGTAACTATTATGGCTATCAATCTGCCCACTGTTGGCAACAACGATTGATCAACAGGATGCTACTAAACAAGGAAGTCATGTAATATTTGTCCGGTGATATCGTTTCCGGTCAGTTTTTGACCGGTCTGCGTCTATAACATCCAGGTGCTTCGGTTCGTTATTTTTCGGGAGTCGTTTTTTTTGAAAAATGACTTGTAAAGGTGCGCTAAGTTTTTTAGTTGGTTTGCGATGGAAGTTTTCTGTCTCTCTGATTTATACATTTAAATGAAATGACAAGACTGCTTGAATTCAAACATTCAAACGTCGCTGATAAGTAGGAATTCAAAATGTCAACGCTTCTTGAAAACGAAGAGATCTTTTGTCTACCAATTTTTTTTTTTGGTTTTGCTTAAGCATTCTTGGACCAGTTCTCTTTTGCTGAAGCATACATAAAACGGAAATGTACTTTTCAGTCGTGAGTGCATTTATCATTTGAAGTTTTACCGCGAATCTTAAGTAACCCTAAAGTATGATTGGAAAAAACTGTTTTTCATTATCCTTAATTGAATCAAGCATGAACTACAGCGTTATTACAGCATAAAAATATTAAATATTTTTTCAAAGGATCAGAACCTGTTCCTATGCTTATACACCAGCTAGCGAACTTCAACATTTGTAAGTGAATTAAAGTGAACGTTAGAAAGGCTTTTAATTATTGCCAATAGGTCAGTCGTCGTGTACACTATCTATATAAGAAAAAAAAGAAAAAGCAAATGGTATTTCTAATAGACATCATAATATACTTATTGATAAATTATTATATTATCTCCCGTCAAATTTTAATGCGATCAATTTCAATTTAAGATATCACCCTAATATATGACTAGTTGTTGATAAGCCTTATAATTTTGAATCCGCTAAAGTTGCATTATTGTCTCCCTTCATCTCATACGGCTTAATTTCATCAAATATTGTTTACTTCATTCACAGAACTGAATTTCAAATTCTATTAAATTAATGTTAAGCTTACATTTTTAATAGCACTATTTTCGATTTTTTCAGTTATCATAACAAATATAAATTAAAGCGGAACACAAAATGCTTTTATATGTAAATTGTTGTCAGAAATGGGACGCAATAACGAGATCAAAATAATATTGCACGTAATGGTTCTCACTTTAATGATCACTTCAATGGAACATATTTGTAGTTCTTATTGTCTTTTGAGTTTTAATCGGTATTACTTTCGTATTCCAGATTCGCTTTCAAAAAAAATGACCAAGTTGGTTGACAGTTGACGGTTCAAGTGCCGAAATTTTATGAAGATAATAATGATAGTCCGCATCTGAAATTAAGTGGGCTGGAATATTTTAATAAAAAAGAGGAACTTGCGGTGAGCGATAAATAATAATTAATGATGAAATATAGAAAAACTTTTCAAATTTGTTGTTTCTTTATCAACAATAACAAGCTAATCAAAGCAGCCATTACTCCGCATAAAACTATTGACATTTCCATTAGTATATCATATCATTTTTCTATCTTACAATCTTAATCACAACTTTCCATTACATAATTAATTCTCTTCCTTTATCATATTATTCCTTTATGATTCAGAAAAATTATTTACACAGTGAAAACTTAGTTTTTCAGGAATCCTTCCTTGAAACTCAGCAAAATTTAGCAGTAATCTGAGTTTGCGAATGAATACTATGATTGAAATTTCGCGTAGCTGCTAAATTTGAAAAAAAATTAATCAGATGAAATTTTGGTATTAGATCAATTTGAAACATTCATGAGAGATATATTGCAATATTTTTCACTAGAAATAATTCTAGACAAAACATCAATTCAATTTATTTTTTTTTCACTTATGAATTCAAAATTTATACATTACTATGCATGAGAATAGCAATTATGGCGGTCTGAATTTATTGTCTCAAATATTCAATGCAAATTTCTGAATCAATATCACATTAAAAAGAAAATTTGCTATATTAAATAATTGCATTCTTCAATTACAGCTCGGAGATGACATTCATTTATTTTTCCCGAAAAATGAAGTCGGATAAATTTTATAGCATCTTTGGACGACAAAGTATATTGAGCAAATTTTTTCCAATCTAATAACCGTCCAAAAAAAGAGCCAAAGAAGAAAATCCCGCTTAAAAAAAATTTTATTGAAAAATACAAATTATAAAGTTTTAAAAAAAGCGTAGGGAAAATATAAAATGATACATAAAATTATAGCAAAATTTATTAAAATAAAAAGATCAGAAGAATTTAAGCTAAAAAGTGGAGATGACATTTGATACTTCTGCACGACTATTGGTAAGCAAGCACTTGATGATGCATACTGCTCTCTCGCAGTATGAATGGGTTTAGCGCTATATTCGAGCTATAAATTACTTTTTCGGTGCTTTAAGTAGAATCCTCTTTTTTTATCGTTCATTTTTCTTACAGTAAATTAAAACAAAAAGTGAAAATATTTTTGCAGTCGACCATTGGGTCTTTTTGGTATTTGTAGCCCATCTCAAATCCAGTTGGTCAATATTCAAAACTGCAGGAGGGCAGTTAGTTCTGTCTGCATTATTGAATTAAAAGTTATCGTTCCTACATATCATCGAACAGTCATCCAGCTTAAAAGTAAAGCAATATGCTGAGCTTGTAATCTAGGATCAAAATTTATTACTCAGAAGATACGCTAACCAACACAAAATTTAAAAGAATGTTAAATTATTATTTAAATTATTAATGGATCACTTGATCACTGTATAACCAGAACAAGTGACAGAAGAAAGGAGTCACACAATATCAAATTTTTTCTACAATCTCACTTGTCGTTACGCATTTATTTTTCTGATAGTAACCCAAAATTCTGCTGTCCATTTTAATATGAAATCAAAGCTCTGCAAGAAAAGTAATTCTCCGGATTTATGAGCTTTTGCGTCTCTTCCCGACTTCCTTAATCTCTGCATGATTTATTATCAATCCTAAATATTTACATTCACAGGATACAAATTTAACTGTGTTTATTATATTATGAGGAAAATATTTCTCCGAAAATATTTCTCCGATTTGTGGATTCGGATTCGTTTCGTCCGATCGAGTTCTCTTCCGAATACCTTAATTAATACCTTTGAGCTGCAACCATTACCATAATTAAATAATTATGAAAATTAACTGCTTCTAAATTAAAGGAAGCCAACTAAAAAAGTTTACTCTGAAAGAAAGAATTATCAAAATACACTTACAGTATTGCTAATGGTCCGCTATTATAGAGACGCTATTATTGTATGCCTGGTAAATCACTTGCTATTAATGATGGTGATATTGGATTCCCCGCTATCGCAGTTCTACCTATGGCTCTGACGCCCTACTCCGACTGAATCTAGTCCTGGTATTGTCAGTTCTGGCAGTTTTATTGGATCCATGTCATGTTGACCACAATGGACGATCAATGTTAGATATAACATCAAATTCTTCATATTTTATATTGCAAATTTTCTAATTTTGAAATGCAATGAATTCCATTTCATAAATTTCCAAATTTGTGAACTAATGTCTATCGCAATGTTTCTGAAATGAATTATATTGCGGCAATTGCCGAGAATGGATTTTTGTGTTCACTATTCTTGTAATAGTTTTTAAAAATCCGTCCCGTAATCCTAGATCATTGATCATTTTCGAAGAATTCTTTTAAAACAAACTGACTGAATCATGAAGAATTAAAAACCATTGCAACAAAAATCATCAGTGATTAAATGGAAATAAAAAAGCAAAGCTCTTACAATAAGTTATTTTTTACGAAAGGAAATATTTCACTTGAAAAATCATAGTTTTTTTTTTTTTTTTTTTTTAAGTGCTTAACTTTCTAACATTTGAAATTGAAATCCTTTTCCTGATATTCTTACAATTCATTCTGCTCAAATTTCAATTTTTATTCATTCTGTTCAAATTTTAATTCCCTGAGAGGTTAAATTTACTGTATTGAAAAAAAAAAATAAAACAGATAACATCTAAATAAAGTGTTTACGGACAAATGGTCGCAGGAGAATTTAGTGGATTCGGAAATAATATTGACTTTGATTTTCAAAATAAATTTTTGGCGTTTCTTTATGCCTTAGTAACCCTAAACGAAATTTTGTCTGATGAATATTGAAATCGTTTTAATTAGAAATCAACACATAAAACTTCAAGGACCTATTTCTGAAATCCTTTAAACCATCACGACAACAAAGATTTTTTCTGAGAATGAAAAAGGATTGAAGAAATTGCTTTAATAGTTTATAAAATAAAAGTTGCGTTTTTATACTTTGAACAGTGAAACTGGTGAACACAGCTGATCGAATGTCAAGTTTAATTCTTTTTTCTGTTTATTTTTTTGCATTTGTAATTCGAACAGAAAAAGTAGTTTGATGAAGATAAGTAACAACAACAAAACTGTTGTGGATGACAAGAATGGCAGATATTGATGGAAAATAGAGCTGATAATGACAGAAATGTAACAGGATTTCAACATTCAGTTAGTTTATTTCACAGAGATAACAAGTCATCAACATTCTTTCTTTACAAATTAAAGAATTTCCGACATTCATTTTATAAAATTTCCTAGATTTTTTTTTTCAGTGTGGAAAAAATTGAATAATCGCTGATTTCTTTTATCGAAATGATCTGGATATGTGGAGTCGTAACAAGTTGAAGAAAAGAAAATTAATTTCTTTAAAATATTACAAATTTAAATTACTACTTTGAAATACTATGCTTCTCGAAATTATCTATTTGTAATCGCAACAATGTTAATTAGAAGAATAGACGAAGCAGAACGCAGAGAAAGCTGACGATATACTTCCAAATTCTGATTTATTATGTGGAAATCAGTAAAGATAGCTAGAGGAATAATTTATCTAAAAAGGATTCATTTTTTGTGGTCTTCTCTGAAGACACGTCAGTTGACAAATGCTAATCAATGAGTTTAAATAACGTTTTAGGAATTTCGGTGCGCTCAATTTTTATCCGCGAAGTCAAGTACAATGTAATTTGACCGTTTCTGCAATTACACAAGAATTCATTCACAAAAATATTAATTTCAGAGCTTCTGAATAGATTTAAGAAATTTTTTCATGCTGTTTCCAACAAAAATGAAAACTCATGTTTAAAAGAGAAAGGCTAGTTTTTTATTCAGTGTAAGAGTGATTATAAAAAATTAAAATCGTGATAAACCGATTAGCAATATGTTTTTAAATTTCATAATTAATCGTATGAGATTAAATTAAAATAGTTGAATAAATAGGAAGAAGATAGGCAAAAGGAAAATGGGAAGTTATTTTTCTCGACTAAGCAAATTGCACTTGCAGAACAAAAGAATTAAAGTTCGTTGATTTCCAAAACAGCAACTTTCCAGAACTTCTTGCCAAACAAGTGAGATAAGCTGAAGATCACCATCCTTTCTGATTACGTTTCAATTCATAGAGCTATAGTTTCACTTATGTATGTAATCAGTTTTGCTTCACACAATCGTTCCAAGTATTAGTTAGGTAGGCTTTTTGGATTTTTCAAAAGGATATCTAATGAAAAATCTGAGATCCTTCCAACTGAATGACGACCTTAATGTGAATCAGACTCAAAAAAACTCGACTCAAAAACAATTCGTTTTATAAAAAGAAATGAAAAGAGTGATTCGTTTCGTCAGCTGATTTTAGAACTAAAACAAGGTGCTGTGCATAGAAATAAACATAATTGATACGGGATTTCATTTTCTCCAACTGCTTTGTCATTATCTGGACCAAAACACTTGGTTAAAAGTTTTAATAACGTCGTATATACATTGCTATGCTAATACCTAGGAGAAACGATTTTTTGGAATCTTTCCTTGAACTTTATTTCAATTCGTTAATCTGTTCTGATTAAGACTTGATTCGAGTAAATTTGGAATTGTTTATATCTGTTTGCATTCATACTTCTAGAAAATATTATTTTCGTAGAGAAAGGAATGATACTCCTGTAACAAGAACAAATTAATGAATATTACAACAAATAGAGAATGAATAAATGCATGCATTATATATATTTTATTTATCGTCATTGCTATTGCGACGAGTCATTCCATTCTGATTGCTATGCTCTTCGGATCAAGTTGTTGTTTTGGTGGTATCTGCAGAATTTAAAATTTAATTTGAAAATTTACTGATTAGTTCCCGAAGAGATTTAGAGTTAAATTTAGACAAAATAAATGGCAAAAAATTAATTTGCCTTATTCAAAGAGATGGTTTGAGTTTTTAATTGAAGTGCATGTTAAGTAGAATCAGATATCAGTTAAGATTCTGAAATCCAGATTAACCTGAATTCTTCATTTCGGAGCTTTCTGACAATTTCAAATTTGACTGCAATATTGGACATATCTGAAATAAAATTTTTCATATTCTTAATTTGCTATGAATTTTTATACTACAAGCGCATCCAATAAGCAATTGCTTGTGAAAAAATTTTTCAAAAAAACTTGCTAAATCGCGATTACCTTTTTGGAATTTGCTTGCTTCGACTCCGATTTATTTGACGATAAAATATTAAGTTTCATTTTCTTATTAGGCGATGAATTTGAATTTGATTTCACTTTCCTGAACATCAATCGGTAGCAAATATCGGAAACGGTCGGAGAAGCATATTTAGTTTTTTTTCTCTTTGTCTGTCACGACATCATAATTGTAATCACATCATGATGACCCATGACCAATTGCTCAACTAGTGCATGCTATCTGATCATTTAGAAAATCCAGTCGGCGTTAGACTGAATAAATGAATTCAGTAAAAAAAAGTTCGAGTGATTTATACTTATTTTTATTTCCTTTTTTACTGACAAAAAATGATTGATCTGTTGAATGTGTTTTGACCAATATTTCCGGAGTTTCGTTATTAGATTTGCTTGCCTGTAATACATATTGAATCTCTTTCTGAATTACAATATCATCTGTGTGAAAAGGATGAATGCATAACATAAATGAATTCGTAAATGAAAATTTCATCTAAATGAACAAATTGTAGATTAGTATTATAAGTATGAGTAATTAAATCATACACACTAGATGATGAATGGTAGACTTCATTGTTGATGTGTTTCCTATTTACTTTTTAATTCACAAAATTATCTTTTATTCAACTAATCATCGAGCAACATGCATGCTGAATTCGGTAACAAAAATTATAACGTTACGGTCACCTCTTCGTCCCGCTGGTGACTGCGTCTCATTTGACAAAGTATTTTGCAAATTTTCGTAATAGTGAAAAAAATCAACATAAAAGTGAGCAACAGAAGAGAAGCACGCAACATCGAATTTCCATTAACCAATCGTCGCAAATCACTATGTATAAGTTTTGTCGTCTGATTTGATGGTTGTTGTGAGGTTATTTGATCATGTGAACTTTTGATATTGGTGAATTCATCGATTGTTCTCATTTCTCTAATTAAGTCTATATTTGAGAAATGTTTTCCTAATAACAGTTATATCAAAAATTTAACGTTATAATAACAATTTGAAAAAAATTGTTAGAAAACCTCACTAGAAATCAACCTTTGAATTTGATACAAAGGAAGTTTATTTTGCGGCAAAATGTATCAAATCCTTAAAAGTCAAACACATGCAAAAGAACGTATTATCCTTAAAAGTTAAATAAATAAATACAACCGGTAGCAAATATCCGGAAGCGATCGAAGAAACAAATTTAATTTTTGTTTCTCTTTATTATTAGATTACTGCAAAGATCTATGCAAATTTCTGCAAAGCATTTACAAAGATTTGGGTGATGATGACAAGGTGAAAAAAGTTGATTTATCAGTATAAGAAATCTCTTGGCGATAAGCATAATTAATTGTTAATTATTATAATTGACTTAAAAATTCTTCCGTTCTTCTTTCGACTCTTTATTTTGTTAATTTGAAACAATTCATTACCGCTGCACTTTAACTTTAGTTATGCTTATCATCTATAACTTTTTCCTCCTATACCTTGAATATTGTTGTATATTGAATATATACTGTCAGTTTTCTTTTTCTATTATTTAAAATTTCGAGCATTGCATTTAATTTACGTAGCAATAAACTTTGCTGGCGATTTCTTTACTTCGGATTATTACCTTATTATAACAAACGAAAAACATTTACTTCAAGTTTGCTTTACCTTTAAACTTTATATCTCTGTTTCAACTCGACTATAAATCCTTTCACGACAAGTGTAACGTTTTTGACAAAGGATGCCGAATGATCAATTTCCATAAATATTGAAGCAATAATTTAGCTGAAATTTTCAATGGGATTAAAAATTCAATTGACCATATTGCAAGACGACGAATTGCAGACTAGTCTTCCTAGTGACTTGTTTTCCCGTTACATGATTTTAAAATTATGCGAACAATATTCTAAATCATTAATCTAATTAATGCCAAAGAAATTATTCTTTATCGCTTTTGTTTTATCATATTCGTTATTCTTTCATTAAATTCTTTATCATTAAAGAGAAATTCTCTAACAGACAGTGCAGCTTTGTTGAAGATTTTCGTTTCTCATATTTCAATGGAGCTGCTAGTTCATCGGGGCTATAATTCCTTGGCCGATAATGTGATGCAATCCGCATAAATATTCTTCATTATTTCGTAGGCTGTCTTATTATCATAAATTTTCAGGTAATAGCTAAATGCGGTCGATATAAAAAGAATAATGAGATAAACGCAGAAGGAGCTCTTTTAAGTCAGTTTATCTCGAATCATTTTGATGATATATCAATCAAATGTATCGCCAACATTTATGTTTGCTTCAGTGACGCCTTTGGAGTCTAAAGGATCTTTATCCTCTGGATATAATTCTATCTGTAAAAATACCTTTTCAATACCAACCAATTAATCTGGTAGCAAGATTATTTATATTTGAACAAAATGTGACTGGACAACCAAAATAATTACATAATTATTCCCTGTAATTCGTTTAAGAGATCTGAGCTTACAAATCATTCCGAATTTTTTGTAATCAGAATCAAATATAATCTCTTCGCCTGTTTCCGAAACATTTTTTGCTGTGCTTGGATATGTAAGCAATTGATTGGATAAAACTAGTTCAAATTGATTCTGTTATGCGTTCTGAAATAAAAGTTGCAATCCTTGCTGTTTTTTGTTATTATTTTATTTTTTATATTTTGTTTTTGGTACGTCTTTCTGTTTCTTTACAATTGTTTTTTTGTTTTGAGTTTTATTTATTACGAATTATTAAATTTTTGTTTCCTTTTTTTTGGTTTCTGTTATAACCTCTCTAATCTGCTCAATTTGATCATAAATGCAAACAAAGGAAGATACACCGACAGTTTTATCATATTTATATCGGTTGTGTACGGTTCTGGAAGTATGGATTTCATTCTTTGCTGGCATTCTATGAATTTATCGATCTCATTCTCATAATTCATTTTAATACAATGGACTCTTAAACAGAATAATTAATGGAGAATAAGTTGAAGCTGTATCAGCACAGAAGTTTAACATACAACTGAAAACACAGAGTCTACGAGAACTTTCTCAAACGCTGATAATAAATTAATGGCGAATGAGGATACGGATAGCAAGTTTGATAATTTTGTTTATATCGCTGATATTTTTTGTTGTGTTTTCCTATTTCTTGAATGGAAGAAGAATTACTAGTAACCCAAGTAACGAAAAAAATAAACTCGTCCATTTATATTAATTTCCAGCGGTATCAGTTTATCAGTCAATTCCAGCAAACTTGAAGTTTCTTTTCAAAATGATTTAAATCTTTTAAAATTTGTTAAAAAGTTTCCATTTTTTGCTTCAAATAATTTAATATCGGAAATTTTCTGTTTTCTCAGTTTTTAAATTACCGAGATACTTCAATTAATTTCATAGCGCAGATTCTGTGATAAAAAATACAAAGAAAATCTTGACTATTAAATTTTGTGAAGCAAAAACTGTAACAAAAAATGGAAATCACTTTTTAAAGGAACTTAAAGTTTAACAAAATTGAGCGATAAATTGTTATTGCTGAAGAATAAAATAACTGGATCACCTCTTTCTTCCTTACTTGCCTTACTTAATTAATTCATCTTCTATTCAGTTCGAGAATATCAAAGCAGAACAAAAAACGTCAATGGTTTAAACGCGTTTACAACTGTGACTACACTCAGCAGTTCCGTTTTCGAATATATAAAAACGCTACTTTTAAGTCTTCGCCATTATTTTATTTTCAAAGTTTGAGAAAATTCTCGTAATCTCTGTGTTTTCAGTTATATACTAAACTTCTGCGTTGATTTATTCAACTTATTCTCTATCAATTATTCTGTTTAAGCGTCCATTGTATTAAAATGAATTATGAGAATGAGATCGATAAATTTACAGAAATAAAATCTGTACTTCAGAAATTCTACGACAACCGACATCAATTATGGTTAAATTATTGGTGTATCTCGCTCTTGTCATCTACTGTCTCAGTCTCCGAGAAGAATTGCAAAGACTTTTTTCAGTGAGAGGTGCGGTAATTTTTTTATGCCATTTCTGTTAACTCTTAAATGAAACAGAAATCTGGAAACTACTCTCTTGCATTTTGCATCATTCTATTCTTTGTTTGAATTATTTCTAATAAAACCCAGAAAAAGTATTCTATGAACTCTCAGTAATGAAAAAGCAAGCTGAGAATTTTTTGCAAACCGGTTTTTATATTTGATCTAATAAAGTTCAATGCTATAAAATGAATTTTCTGGTCGAGACAACAGAAGTTGCTTTATTACTTGTTCCTTTACAGGAAGAAGATTCGAAAAAAGTAGATAATAGAATTTCAAATGATTTTCATTTATGAAATAAAAAAAACCAAATAAAGATCCTCTTTGTTCTCTTATTTTAACTAGATGATGTGACAATTATTTCAGGTATGGAAATTGTCAATGATCATAAAAACGGCAGCTTATGGAAAAATAGCCAGTTGGCGACAATAGAAGTAGAAGAACGTATGTTCATTTCATGCGAATTTATTTTCTGACATTTTTCTATTGTTTTTTAATCATTTTTAATTGGATAATTCTTTTTGCTTTCATTCGTTAGCTTCTTTCAATTTATTCAATTATTTCTGAACTATTATTGCAGCAACACTGTCGAACTGTAACACTATGAAAGATGGAAAATTGTTTACTTTGGAGAAGAAATCGTTGCTATTCATAAGAAACGTGCTTGAGTTGGCAAAGTTATGCTAAAAAACTGTAATTTGCGCAAGTAATAAAGATTGATCACATCTGCATCGATGAGCAAATTATAAGGATTACTTTCTTTTAAATTTTCCTTCATTCTTTTAAGCTTTTTCATCATTTTATTTTGAATTTCTTGTGGTAAACCCAATTCGACATTAGGAAAAAATGGCTAGAAAAGTTAGCAGAATGCAAGATTAAAAAAAATCTTATAAAGATTTTTTATTACTTACACATAAAATTTCAAAAATTGAGTGATAATAAGAATTAAATATGATTCGGGGAAAAAAAAACGACAGCTTGAATTTAATGATTTGATTAGATACATTCCTTTGCCAAAACAGAAAGGAAATGGTTCTCTCATATAGCCTTAACTATAAATGGGTGCCTCACTCTTCGTTATACGCCAGTAAAAGTAAAACACTTTGCATTCTTTATTGCACAAATTCTGCAGCTAACATGAAATGAAAAAAAAATTTGAGAAAAGATAAAGAAAAAGGTTAGAAAAAATGATAAGATTCAAGCTTTTAAAATGATAAAGGTTATATCTTTATCATTTTTTTGATATGAAAAGAAAGAAACGACGAACAAAATCAGAAAATCCAAGAAAAAAAAAAGAACTAAAGGATTATTCCTTTGAAATATTGAAACATAGTAATCAAAGTTGCTACCTGTTCTTCCATAAATTTCTTGATTGAATCATGCATTACTCTTTCGGAATCTTCAACAAATATCATTAGTATTCATTTGCGTCTACCACATTTGAAACAAAAACATCAAGTCTGCTATCTGTTTTTACATTCTTGATTTCCTAAATCAGTCATCGAGTACTCCTTAGCAATGCTCAACAACTTAACACTGCTTATTTAGCCAGCAATTTGCAGTATAGTTAATTGACGGTTTTGTTGCGATCAATTTGGTGCTATTCTCCGAATTTCTCAAGAGGCAAAATCTGCGATTTTATCCATGAACTCTGTAAATGTCTGGTAGATTAACTTACATCCTGAAAGCCTGCTGAAATTATAGTTGAAACTAAAAAAATTCATGACATGAAAGAAATAATACAATAATTTGTTTGATATACATTACGATACGTGTATATCAAATACTTTAGGATTCATTTCTGTTCCAAGTTAGCTTCGCAATAATTAAATTTGTTCTATATTGAAAAAGCAAGAAACATGAATATGACGTTCTAATGAAATATTAATTGACAAGACATCGAGAAGATTCAGTGGACTTCTCATACGCACTCACGTTCCAAAATCATCTCTTAAGCTCTCTAGAATGGTAAAATATTTGTTATGGATGTAAATAAATGAACAAGAATTAATGAAGCAATCATTTGTCATTATTTCCTAAAGTTTACATTTTTAGCAATGCTGAGTGAAATTTAATTCAGAAACTAAAAATTAAAAACAAGCTTTAGCTTAATGTATTATATCGACTTTTAGGATCTGTTGATGTTTGTGGTGCTTCTCATATTATCCTTTTGTCCTAAATTTATCCATCTCAATTTCACAGCCATTATAAAATCGGAAATTTTTTCTTTCTTAAGACGAACAATTTCTGCAGCTATATCAAAAAAAGCTTAAGTTTGTCGCACAAAACTTTAAAAGAATTTATGCAATATTTAAAAACGACCACAATAAAAGGTTGGCAGAACTATTCATAATTTAAGAGTTAAAAATTTTGTTTTTTATACCTTAATAGTGAAACCAGCGTTTTTCTATTTTGACATTGGAATCGCCATTTTTAAGCTTCGCCAACAAAATCAGTATTTTACATCGCAGCAGAATTAGTAGAATTGATGTTCTTCCATTCAACTTTATAAAATCGAGCACGTTTATCAAGAATAGCAATGGTTTCTCCTCCAAAATGAACAATATTTCACTTTCCCTTGTGCTACACTTCGACAGTGTTGCTGCAATAATAGTGCAGAAATAATTAAATAAATTGAATAAAAGTAGAAAGAATTATCAAATAAAAGTTCTATTAAACACTTGAAATGATCCAATAGACAGTAAAATAATGCCAGAAAGTCAATTCTCTATAGATTAACATATACCTGCTACTTTTGTTATCGATAATAACTCGTTATTATTCTGTAAACTATTATCTTTATAACAAATAATATTTTCCACATCTGAAATTAATGTTAAGGACAATCTGGTTAACATTGGGGAACAAAGGGGAAACTTCGTATAGTTTTTTTCATGTCATGAATAAAGGTCATTTGAAATTTTGTTTTTTCTTTCTAAAAAAAATTTTTTTTTTCTTTCTCCGAATTTTTTCGTATCAAAGGAAAAATGATAAAACAACTATTGTCTCAATCACAAAATTCAGCGGTGTTCAATTTCATGTCAGTTAGCATTGAAGTTGACTAAGTAAATACTGTTTTAATAAAGAATAAAGAATCAATAAAGAATTGAAAGATGTCGTTGTTAAGTGATGATTATCAAACATTCATTTCATTAATCTTTTAACTTTAACTTAAACTTCAAGTGAGAAGCTGTCGTTCGAATGAAATACAAATTTTATTAGACTTATTATACTGCATTTATGCAATTTAACTCTTAACAGGATATCAACAGTACATACGACAAATGATAAGCAATAATGCAATAAGATCGTATGCGAGAATGAACAATAACCGAAAAGGATTAACCCTTAAATTTTTCATCTTAAATCTAATTGAATATTGCTCAGTTAGAAATGAAAGCTGTATGTTTGAGAAATGTTTAGCATGTTTAGCAAATATTCTTTCTGAGATTTCGTGGTAAAATTCACGCCATTATTAGCTACTTGTTCCCGAGCATGAAAATATGTTTTGCATGAATTTGCACACAAATAGTTGCAAATAGTTGCATACACTACGAAATATATTTTAAAGCGGTTGAGTTCGTATCAAATATTTGCTGAAATTTCATCTGAGTTTTCTTTTCTCAAAATTTCATCTGAGTTTCATCCGAGATTTTCTTCCTTTTTTCTGCTTCCTGCATACGAAATTTTGTAGTATTTTTACGTAAAACTTTTTTCGCATTATCGATATTTTCTTCACTTTATTTCGCAAACAATTTTTATTTGTTATTCAAATTATTTTTTTTGGAATACCGTAATAAAATATAATATGAATTTAACAAAAAGTCATTTGATAATCTGTTTTCCAGCCGCACAATGTTTTCACTTCAAAATTAAAATCAAACATAACGTTGAAATGATACAAAATTTCATGCGACAAATAATTTCTACCTTAAAAAATTGAACATTTTGAGTAATACAAATAGAGTATAAGTAATGTAATGATTGACAATTTACTTTTTTATTTAAAAATTCTAACAATCTTTTGTAAGCTGCAAAACAAAGCTTATTGGTCTTTGCCGAAAAAAGATTTCTGAAACAGACCTTTTACTTGGTATTCCGATTACTTAATAATTTAAACTGAACTAACACAAATTGACCACATAAAATGAAAGTTTTTAATTCTTACTTAACGATGAATGGGAAAAAATCTAAAATGAAAATATGTAATGAGATAAATGAACTTTATCTGACATCATCAAATACATAGCGAAACACTTATACTCAAAATCAAAACTTCAATTTCCCGTAACCTAACAACCTTTTTAACAAAACAAATCACTGATCATTTATTTCACTTTGCATGAAAACAACAAAAAATCAAATGATGGAAAATTTAAATGAAGTTAAATCTCGAAAATTGAAAGAAGGAAATCATTCATCCGAAACGAGATCCGGGAATTTATGACAATTTTTTAAGAAAAAGTGAAAAATTCCCCGTATCAGTTTTTTATGCTTATCCGCATCAATCCAACCTTTTGTCATCCAATTAGGAAATGCGGAGAACAAAAAGGATGAACAAAAAAAAAAACGGTCAAAAACGTTCACAACATAAAACATGCTTCGTTCCCGGTTTCGTTGTTGAAATATAAAGGCAGCAATTTCTATTTCTCGAAACATTTATAGTTCCGTCAATTCCTTCTCCTTTATCAAAGAAAATGTTGTAGTTTTTAGAAAAATTGTTGAAGGTCTTTGGAATTGTATGTGCCAAGTTCTGACTAAAAGTTATATAGAACTGCTTTTAATTGATTAATTAGAACCAATTAAATAAAAGCGTGTTTATAAGCATATTTTTAGCTAAGATTTCGAATGTGATGTTCAGCCCACTTCTTATTATCACTATTGGAAAAGTTTTAAGATGTCAAAATCCAAACGAAAATGTAGTGACAAACAAAATAATTCATTATTTCTTTACTCTTAACTTACCAGATTCAGCAATGGTTTTAATTATATAAATCAATTTATGAATGAAGTTTCACCTTCTCGTTATTTACAAAATATATTTTTCCATGTAAAATTTGCATGGAAATAAAAATAAAGACAAAAAAAAAAAATATAAAAATATAAAAAACTAATTCTAAACGGAAATCTTTGGTGTGGAATGGATTAGAAGTAAACTTTTCCAATGCCGATGATTTCATCACCTGAGAACACAAAATTAGATTAATTCATAAATGTTGCTCATCTCAATTTAAATGCAAGGATCTATCTTAATATGTCAAAATCTTCATGTATAATAAATTAGCAAATTAATAAAATGGTATGTTTTAATAAAAAACTGCCTTTTTTCAGGATCGCAAAGGCAGTAGTTTAGATTTCATCATAATCGATTTGAAATATGGTAAAGTTGATAGCATACCTTGCACTTGCCATCTGCTGTGCTCCAACCGAAATCATTGAAGGACCAGCGGGACCACCAGGACCGCCAGGAGCACAAGGACCACCGGGACCACAGGGAATGGCAGGAGCACCAGGACAGCGTGGACCGCCGGGACCAATGGGACAAGCTGGACTACCGGGAATGCCGGGAATGCCAGGGCGACCGGCAAACTCTTCAAAATAAAGCTAATATAAAGTGTGGCAATGCAAAACTTAATAGACATTTTACTATGTAATAGCCTGCATTTTAGAAATTAGGAGGTTATCTTTTGTGAATTACATCATGCAATTGTTCAGAGGAGCGAGAAAAATGAAGCATATATATTTAATATTACATTAAATGTTCTGGTCAACAGCCAACAGTTTAATAGAGAAGGAATCATTTCGTGGAAACATACCAGTCAGAGCTGTATTTCGTATCTGAGCTTATCTTCTGTTGCTGTTCTCTCCTATCGTTTAAGAACTTTTGTTAGTATCGAAGACCATCAAAAAACATTATCTGATATCAACGAATACATAGCAAAATAATTAATCGAAGTTTTCTGTAATTTCCTCTAGCTTACAACCTTTTCAACAAATCATTGATTAATTATTCTCTTTGCATTGAAACAACAAAAAAACAAATGGTGAAAAATTTAAGGAACTTCGATCTCCAAAATGTTAAAAATTGAAGACAAGAAAACCATTGATTCGAAACAAGGAATTTATAAAAACTTGTTATCGCTGCAAACACGAATAGGTGAAGAATTCATCTTTTGCATCAATTTTTTATGCTTATTCTCCGAAGTACGTTCTTTTAGCTACTGGTTTCGTACTGGGAATATAAAGATAATGATCTTTATTTTTTAAATCATTAATGATTGCGGCAATGTCTTTTAGGTCGTTAAATGAAATGTTTGGAGTCTGGTTAAAAAAAAGTATGCGAAGATCCTGGGAGTTGCGTGTGCCGAGTTTTGATTGAAATGGCTTTTGTAACTTGTCTCTTAATTGATTAATTAGAGCATTAAACGGAAAAGTTTTTTAAAGCTTATCGTCGGTTAAAGTTTCGAATTTGATATTCGTCATGGTTTTATTTCAGTACTGGTAGCGATGATTTTAGCAACATTCTGATATAATTCAATGCGCAATAAAAATTCACTTTCTCATTAGCTAAAGCAATATTATATCATTTAAAAAAAATTGCAAACAACTACACAGCAAAATAACTGATCAATTAAAAAAACAATTAGTCTTTACTTTTATAATTTTTGATTGTTCAATTATCAGCCATTTGCAATTTTTACCAGTCAAGCAAAGCAGAAAGATGAAAAGTTCGCAAACTCAGTCCTTTCAAAAAACTGTCAATAAAAGAAAGGAGAACAAACTAAGTTTTGCCAGAAATAATTTTAAAAACTATTTTAATTTTTTTAACACATCGAGACATCAGCGTCTTCTTGAAGGCTATCCCGCTGGTCCCGATGACCCTTGCATGATTTCGCTTGAAGTAAAGCAGATGGCGAATGCAAAATATATTGTTAACTTTGCCATATTTCAAGCAGATTATGTTACAATCTAAGCTGTTGCCTTTGCGAATCTGAAAAAAAGGCAATATTTAGCAAAAACATACGATTTTGTTAATTTGCTAATCTATCACATCAGAGCGATTTTGACATATTGAAATAGATCCTTTGATTTAAATTGAGATGAACAACATTTATGAATGAATCTAATTTTGTGTTCTCAGGTGATGAAATCATCGGCATTGGAAAAGTTTACTTCTAATCCATTCCACACCAAAGCTTTCCGTATAGAATCAGTTAAAAAG
>JARVGP010001221.1:0-19072 GCA_029876185.1 Mansonella ozzardi
ATTAAAAAATGATAAGCAACAAGAAAAAAATACATTTCAAGTTGACATTCGCCTTTGAAAGCTAAATGAAAAGAAGCAAAAACTCAACTGAAAATAACGCGACATTTCTCTGTTGTGACATTTCTCTGTTGTTAATTTAAAAGCTTTTTTAATTTCGAGTAAGTTGTAAACTGATTTTTTCCCAATTCTTTCAACAAAGAAATAAAAATAGTCTTGAGAGTGTATTTTTGAAAATTAACTTATTTGCAATGGGAAGATTGGATGCAAGAAAATCATTATCTTGTCACCATCTTTCTGCTATTGAGAAAAAAGTCCTTGCGTTTTGTTTTTGACATTGTCAGAATAAAAAATTTTTGTCTTTTGATATGGATTTAATTTATTGTTTTTAATAAATTTTTGTTGAATCATTAAAAATTAAAATTACTGTTTACATTTCAAATAGTATGCAATTTCTTAAACGTCGTAAAATGAGCTAATTAATTAATTGAAATGAAATACATTAATTGAAATACAAATGTTGTGCTAAGCTAAAGTAAAAGCTACGTGTCAGCTAAATTTAATTTTTTTGAGATAAAATTATAATACTACATCTATTTTTAATGGAAAATTTTCAAACATTTGAAATGAATCATTTGTTAATCTTTGAATAATATTCACATTTATATTGTCTTTCATTCTCACACATTAATAATGATAATGAAAACAAAAGATCAACACAAAAAGACTAATTTAATTTGAATAAGATTATACTTTAAACAAATAGCTTTTTATTTCCGTCATAATTGTTTTGAAATGACAACATTAACACTTCCTAAAATTTGAATTTTAATGTTTAAAAATTGTAGAACTGCCGATGTGATGTCATTCGATATAACAGCACCGTTTCAAGCCGGATTTAGCACTCGTGATCAAATGGAACATCGTCACAAAGTTCATCCGGTGCAAATAATTGCTCCGCTTTCCTCTCACCCTAATCGTTACAAATTTTTTGAAAATTCAATCACTTCGGTGCTTGGTCATTCATCTATCGCTAATAAAAAGATAATTATTTATTTGTTTGATAAACTATTTTTTTTCCAACATATGAAAAAAACATATGTGAAAAATAGAATTAATTATATTTTCTTATGCATTTAATGTTTGCAGTTTTAGAACTAACTTTTTGAAATAAAAATGTCCAAAAAAATGGAAATAAAAAAATTGTTTACTTATTTAAGGTAGTCCAGTTTGATTTTATTTTGAGTTTTTGGTAAGTAAAAATTTACAGCTTTTCACTTTTTCAGGTAGTTATCATTAGTGTAGCAGGTGCATTTCGAAAAGGGAAAAGTTTTCTACTCAATATATTCCTTGATTATTTGTATAGCTTGCAGAAATCACAGCAGGTAATTTCGATTGAATTCAAAATTTATTTGTCGATTTTAATAAATTATACTAATTTTCATTCAAATTTGATAAATTATATTCTTTTTGGGCTAACTTTAATTTTTATTTTTCAAAGAATGATACAGCTTTGGAATGGCTTCTGGATGATTCGCATTTAGAAGGTTTTCATTGGAGACCTGGGATGAAGCGTGATACGATAGGAATTTGGATGTGGGGTGAACCGATAATGATTGAAGCAGCAAACGGTGAAACATATGCTGTTGTATTGGTTAGTTGAAATTTGAAATTATTTCAATACTGTTTTTTAAAAATCATCTTTTCTCAAATTATTTACTAAGCACTAGCAAAATTAAGACCAAACAGCATTTTACACTTTTATTTTTTGATTAGCGCTATACTCGTATATTTTCAACTATTTTGTTTTTATTAAAATTTGAAATACGACAAAATTACAGATGGATACACAGGGTATAGTGGATAATGCCGGAATGTCATATCAAATGTCCAGCACTATATTTGCATTATCAACTCTATTCAGTTCGATACAAGTTTACAACATTGTTGAAACGATCATTGAAGAATCACTTGCAAATTTGTCACTTTTTGTTGAGTATGGACGATTAGTACTGGATCAAGATAACAAACTTAAACCTCCTTTTCAGGTTTCAAAATAGTTCTTTTCATCTATTTACCAAATTAAAATAATTAATTATTTCATGGAAAAAAAAAGGTAAAAAAAAAAATAAAACATTCTGAAAGATTAATTATCTTGAATTAGTATGATTTTTATGATATATAAAAATAAATGGGGTAAAAATATTTATCAAGTCATCTTTCAAGTATTACTTCCCGACCAGATCGCTTTTTTTGAACGAAAAAATTTTGACATTATTTGCTAAAAAAAGCGGGTGTTTTAATTTATTATTTTATAAAAACAAATTTTTTGCACTTCACTAAAAATTTAAAAAATAAGAAGGGAATGAGAAAGAGAAAAGAAGTTCAAATTTCAGACAATTGTTTTCGTTGTCCGAGATTATAAATCAGAAGAATGCTCTTATGGATTTGAAGGTGGTACGGAATATCTCAAAACAATGCTCCAAATATCATCATCATCAAATTACCAGGTTTCAGGTTTTCTCAGATATTGCAATTTATATATCCAGATAGTTACGGTTTCATAATGTTCCGTTAAACTGGCTCTGAACATATGTTTAAATTAAAATTTTTAAAATTAAAGAGAAAAGAAATTTTACCTGGAAAATAAAATTGAATGAGTCAGCATTGAACACATCTTTTCGCTATTTTCTTTTGTCCAACTTTTCTCAGTCCAATGAACTGACGGAAGTTCAAAAGGAAATTACACATTGTTTCGAACAAACCCTGTGTTTTTTATTACCACATCCTGGTCATCGGGTCGCCGATAATGAATCCTTCAAAGGACTCGTAAAAGGTTTTAACATTTTTTTATCTTTTCATCTTATAAATATAATTTAATTGATTAAATATTCGAAACCAGAGAAAAAAACATTGTGAATTAACAAATTAACATATTAAAAAAATTGGCAGCAAAACATTTATAGATATAAAGCCGTTGTTTAAAGAGGAAGTGAAAAAAATGACCGTACGTCTTTTAAATCCACAAGCACTGCAGCCAAAAATCGTAAACGGAAAAACGGTCACATGCAGGAAGATTACGGATATGTTCAGAGTTTATTTTCCTTTCGATTCGTTTTATCTTTTCTTTTTTATAAAACTTTAATTTTATTTTGAGAAACATATAGTTATAAATTTCTTTAAAAAAGGGAATAATTGATGGTAGAAATGGGATAATGTGAAATGAAGCAATATTTGAAAATTGGCCGAAAAATTTTCAGGAATTTGCCAAAACATTTAACAGATGTCTGATACCGGAAGCACAGATGATTTTAGATACGAATGCTCAACTAATATATTTGGAAGCAGCACATGAAGCAAAAATGGCATATGTTCGTGGCATGGATCGGGTAGCAGTCGTAATTCTTAAATTTTATCTGACATTCCAAATAATTTACTGTGACAATAATTTTGAAGCTGAAATATTTGAATTATTTGAAAACAAACTTTATAATTGCCATGTGTTTCATCAAAAAAAAAATGCTTTTTCTTTTCTAAAATAACTGCAAAATGCTTTAGATCTGTTTGAAATCCGGTGTGCTGTCAGAAAAACGTCTCCATGAAGCACACATCAAATATGGTATTATAGCTCTGAATATTTTCGAAAAGTATCCGAGAATGGGAAGCAGTGAAGTTCGATCCCGTAATCTCTCAACGCTGCAACAAAATCTAAATGTAAAAAGATTGCTCAAAAGTTAAAAAGCAAAAAATCAAGAAAAAATTTCAGACAGAACACATCGAAATTACTAATTTTATCTTTATACTTAAAATTTGAAGAATTATTTTCTAAAATTAAATCATAAATTTCGCAATTATTTTGATCCTATTGAAGAGCGAATTGGAGAAATATAAACGATTGAATAAAGAAAAACGTGTGACAACCTGTGTGTCACATATGATTGCATGTGGTGACTCCGTAATTTTCGGTATTTTCTTTAAACTTTTCTAAAATTACAAAAAAAAAAAAAAAACCAAATAAATGATTATTTCCTAGTATTTTTCTACATTTTATTACTTGCTAAAAGTTATTTTTCAAATTTGTAAAAACTTTTTTTTTTTTGAAATAGGTATGGGCCTTGGATCAGCAGCATCAGCAGCCATCGCTGGAACAGTATTAACATTACAAGCAGGAATGGTAAGCGCTGGTGTGATTGCTATACCGATTTCACTTACAGCTTTGTTGGCAATTTGGACTTATGTCTATTTTAAGCCTAAGATTCGGTCATGTCTTAATCGTAACTGTAACAATGTTTAATCATTTCAATTTATCAGTTCTTTATCAATTCATTGATAACTGCAGTTTTTAATCTTGCCCATTAGGAATAATATTAAAGTTAATGATGATATGAGCAAGCCAAATTCATTGACAGATAATTGTATTGCATCATATTTGTTCAGAAAATCAACATTTTGTTAACGTTATGTTACATACGTCATCTACTTTTTGTCCTTCTCTATTTCCATCAAAACTATATTCTATCATGCTCCAGAAGGCGAAAACATAATCTGATTTCCCGCAGTACCCAAATACCCTTCCCATACATTAACAGTCAAACATATCCTTTTTATGTCATTGCATATTGTTTGTTCATCATCCTAATTAACTAGGATAATGATAACTAGAATAATGGATCTTATAATTTTCTGCAAGCAAGCAATGATTCATTTCGTAGGCATGATTTTGAAAATTGTCGAGAGCTAATCAATTTCAAATTTTCGCATCATATATTGTCGTCTTTCATTGTTGTATTCCGCTGTGCCTTTCCAATACTTATAGCGTTTACAGTAGCATTCTTCTTTATCTGATCATTTTGAATAATTTTTGATAAATTTAAATGAAATTTTATTTATAAATTTCGTAACAACACGCATTTATTAATAAATAATATTGACTGAAAAAATGTAATTAAATCTTCAATCATTCCTGAAATTATTTCATTTAAATTCAACTTTGTTTCTTCATCTTCTAATCCATTTCTCATTAAGTTTGTTTGTAGTAATATCAATTTAAATTTTACCGATCATAATTTATCAATAACTTTTATTAACTTTTTATAAAAATTTCTTTTTCTCGAAAACATTCCTCCTGTAATTTTATTCCTTGTTTTGCATACCATATCTATCATTTATTCTTTTTGCTGTAATAAATTGCATTGTAAAGCAATTTTTTTTCATCTCCCAATTTCCAATTATCATGAAAACAAGAGTGAATGATAAGAAAAATGATAAGATGATGACAATGCTGCAAACTTTGTCTGCTCTGTACTTGCAGTAAATCATTTACTTACTTCGTACTTCTAAAAATTTTCAACAGAAAATAAAAATATTTTATAATGAATTATGAAGAAACATTACCCAAAAACACGAAATAGGGAAACAGATAAAAGCAAAACATAGTAAACGTAAAAACTGCAACAGTACGGTAAGAGAAAATGAACGGTACATTATTGTATATACAATTTTAATTTATTTGATATAAGGCAATAAAAATTCATGCAAATAAATGTACCTTTTTCTTTATAAAAATTTAATAAACTAGAATTAAAATACTGAAATATGTTGGTACTGTAACAATTTAAAACCTTCATTTTTTCGCCTTTCTCTTTCTTTCTCCCTCTCCAATAGTGTACTATAAAATTTTAGTAATGTGATATTTTCAGCGAAAATTTTTGCTGAATTTAAAAAAAAAGAACAAAGTTATAAATGAAATGATTAACGCAGTTAATTTTAATTTGTGTTTCATTTTCAAAAATCTTAACATGTTTTTGCATTTCATTTTAGTTCTTAATGTAAAAAAAATTTACGTTAAAATTTTTAAATTAAAAATATAGCAAGTATAAGAATTCTATAATCTCTGCTAAAATATTCAAAGAGGGGAAAAAAAGACGCGTAAAAGGCATATAAGTTTAGCAAGTTCATGTAAGTTAGTTTTTTTAATGCTGGATAGTTAACAAAAAGACATTTTGATGAATGGGTAAAAAATGAAGCAATAATTGCTGGGAAAAAACCTTTTTTGTACTAAGCAAATCAAGCACTATTGAATACATAAAAGAGTGAAACCAAAAAAAAATAAATAAAAAGAACAACTAGAAATTTCCATAAATTTTTTTAAAATATTTCATTTTCAACTAAATTTAAATTTTCAAATATGAAATAAAATTCACAATTACATTTTATAAGTTTATATTTGACTCTTTTGTTTACGAAATTACAATTTTAATAGATGGCAATGAAGAACAAAAAAACCTAGCAAAAGAAAGAGAACAAAAATTTGTTAAATGCCCCTGATCAGACAAATCACTGCAATATTGCCCCGTCTTGCCTCGTATCATTAACTTGATTTTCCAATAAACAGTGCCAATCATTTCTTCGCTGTAGATCTTCATCCAATGAACTTTCATACGGTGGTGGAGCTGAAATTTCAAAAAAAAAAGTACAAATAAATAAATGAGAGAGAGAGAGAACAAAGAAAAGAATGTACAGTAAAAATGATTTAATCATCCTTGACATGTAAAATAATTTTAATAACATTTAAATCTTACAGGCAAAAGTTCACATAATTCGTGAAACATTTAAAATCTAAATAATTCTGATAACATCATAAAGCTGGAAAATAATCGATCCATTTTCATTTCAAGTATTTCATTTTGCAATTTTATTGAAATAAGTTGAAACATTTTGCAAATATTTTCGTCAAAATAGAAGATATGACAATTTTATATTGCGAAAATGTTTTTCGGGAACTGCTACAAATTGTGCCAACTTTTAATGATGAAGAAGTAAAATGGAAAGAAATTTTAAAAACAGTTCTTGTTTTTAGCCAAAATTGTTTTTTCTCGCTTTTACAAAATAAAATATGATAATTGAAAGCTCGAAACTGTAAAATTGACTTGCTGTTTACAACTGATTTGAAATTTCAAACTTTTTTATATGTTCTGCTAATTTTTTTGGTCAACAAATCTGATGTCCGTAATTGATGATTATTGATGTAAATCTTCATGATATAAAATTATAATCATAATTCTTTATGCTTAATTAAGCAAAATTCTTCATCAGTGATAAACTTTAAATGTGTTAAATAAGATATAAAAAGAAAAAAACTTCGCGCGAATCATATATTTATTCCGGTAATCCGGAAACAACAACTATAATAATGCAAGAAAATTGCAAAATTCAGCGAAATGAAAACAACCTTTTAGAGAAAAATTAATAACACACAGTCAATCAAGACTTAAAATCTTATAAAGTAACTGATTTTTTAAAATTCCAATAATATGCAAAAGTTATCAATACTTATAACAAATGCAATAGTCTACTGCAGTTTTTCATCACCTATAGCAATCATTCCCTTTTTTATTAAATTATAAAGTGTTACAATGATCATTGCAGCATTTATTTTTAAAGCAATAATTTGTGACCTTTAGCGAAAATTCTAAATGTAGATTCATAAAAACTGTTTAAAAGTATATCTGCTGAATTTCAAAACTTTCTTCTGTGAAAGCAATTTTAATCGCATCAAAACTACCTATATTTTGAATGGCAGATAATATTAAAGGTAGTAAGATATGATATTTCTACATTATCGCAATGTTAATATAAGACATTATATGATTAGGGTCATTTGGTCAATCAGCATCTTTCCGAATGATGCGAGTGGCTAATGACCTTTAGATGAACAGTTGAAGGGATGTTTACTTATAAACAATTAAAAAAGCTCGATTACTTATAGACAATTAAAAAAGACGATAAATTCTTAACTTGTCCATAGCTTTCGTCAAAAATATTTCCTCATCCTGCATTCGCAAAACTAAACTTATACCCTAGATATTGTCATTTTACGATGTTAAAATGACAGCAGTGAAGTATTATGAATAACTTAGTTGACTTTGTATAGGCATTAGATCGGCCAAAATATAAAAACTTAAAATAACAATTATTATTCATATTGTTTCGATACTGTTACTGCAATTTTTTAAAATTTTTTGAACTGAGATTTCACAGTTCCATTTGCGTTAATGGAATTCATTGTTTAGTGCAAAAGAATTAAGTGGCCCGGAAATTAAATGGAAAGTGTGGATGCTTTTCCTCCAACTCACCATCTTGCTATCCCAAGAGAGTAAAACGAAGTCGGAATCTCATTCTGCTACTGCGAATTTCATTACTTAAATTTCATTGCAGTGGCAATCACCAACCATTTATCTGCAAAATGCCTTCGAAAGATTCAATTTGTGGCAAGCCAAAAAAGTCATTGTACTGATACGAGGCAACATAAACAACCCGGATTGACAGCAGATTTTTCCTATTAAACTCCCTAGAGACAGACCTTCAACCTTCTCTCCTCTTCCATTTCATCATTGACATTCTTCTTCCCTGCTTAAATAATGAAACTAAAACATCCTTTATGTTAAGTAAAATTTGATCAAATTAACTTCATCAACAGGAAAATTTGCAGAATTTCCAGGAATTTTAGATGCATTCAACTTTTTAGTTTCTATCATAAAATTATTTCGAAAACTCTCCTAATTTTTTTTCCTGAAGAATAAAGTTTAATTGAAAGTAACAAAAACATGAATTCTTTGACGATTAACCTTAAATTTATATTGAAACTATGAAAATTTCCAAATTTATACTTTATTTTCAATATCATCCGTATCCTATCAACTTATAAAAAAAAAATTTTCATTTTTAATCGATTCTGAATCAATCCCATTCGTTCAATTCTTATATTTTTTCAGGCAAGGATGATGTTCAAGTGTCTGAACACAAACTTTCGCGACTAATATGTCCATATCTGTAACTGACCACGACATAATTCTTCTCATTAAAAACTTCAACACGGAAAGATTTTTTTTTGAACAAACTATGGCCAAATTACAAAGCCTATGGATGATGTTATTTACATGTACTCACAAGCTTCTACTTCACTATATTTAGATAACAGTGGAAAACATGAAGATTTTGAACTTCATTCGTTGAAAGCAAAAGTGTCGAAAGTTTAAATTTACAACAGTTAGCTAGACCTAATTTAGAAGTTGCTACGGGTAACAAAATTAAATTCGAATTCGATCTCCAATTATTGAATTATTTTCCAGTGTTTATATCAATCACAATGGAAGGGAAAAATGGCCAAGGTTGTCCTGTGCTTAGAATAATGTAGGATAGTAGAAATTTATAAGTAAGCCAAATCAGTTCTGGCAAATTTGCATTTCAGAATTTTGTATTCAGCGACAGCTTAAATCAAATCTTAAACCAGCAATTACAGCTTTCAAAATTGATATTGGATTTGATATAACATAAGGAAGAGTGAAATTTAATGCGATGTGAATGTAATTTTTAAATTGAGATTTCATTTATCACATTGAAGCGTCATTTAATTGATGCAACATTTAAAATTGCATCATTTCATCATTTAGCACAATCGAATAATTAACTTTCGAAATAAAAAAAAGAAACGAAATAAGCGACAAGAAGTAAGAAATGAAAAAGAAAAAAAAATCGGAAAGCATCAATTCTTTTTAGATGGCTAATAAAACTAAAATTTTAATTTTCCAAAAAACAAAGCAAAAAATTTCAATCAAAAATAATTGCAATTTTTTTTATCGTTTTTTTATTACAATTATTTTCTTGATGAATTGATGATATTCATTTTAATTCACAAGTGAATGGAAGGAAAAAGTTCGTTTTTCTTTTTTGCTTTAAGGATTTAAAACTTGAAGCTTAACAGAGCTTTAAACAAAAAAAAAACATTCCATTGGGAAATTCTATTCTTTCCGTATTTTTTTCATCCTTTTTTTCTTCACTTTAACTTATTCTTTCATTTTCCTTTCCTTTCTCTTTCTCCTCTTCTTCCTCTTCCTTTTCTTGCTCTTCCTCCTTCTCCTCTTCCTCTTCCTCCTTCTTCTCCTCTTCCTCCTCCTCCTCCTCCTCCTCCTCCTTTCCTAATCCTTCCTTTTTCTAACACTTTAAAATTTATGCTCCCTTGGGATATTTATGAATTTAATTAAATAAAGCATCTCAGCTTTTAGCACAAAGACACACACACACACAGACACAAACAGACACACGGACACAGACAGACACACAGACACAGACACATACACATACACGAAAGGATCGGGAAAAACATAGATTTCAAAAAATAAGTTTAAAAAAGGAGTGACTAAATGATGTATATGGCATCTAAAAAAAAAATTTTTTTAAAATTTCAGCTTTATATATTAGTCAAAGAATATTGAAGTACGTTGTAGAAAGAATTAAGTGGTCGTTGTAAAGCAAACAAAAATGGATCATTATCATTCTCTCATTTACATTTAACTTAACATTTTATCTGGGCGTAAATAGTTTTGTTGAATTTCGGAAAGGTTTGGAACTTTACATAAAGTATGAAAAATTGGGATGAAAAATAAACCTTCATAACCGATCGGTTTCGTGGATAATGTATCTAGCGGGCGGTAACGCTGCTGTATTCCCTGTGCTGTTGAGCATGCTGAAAAAAATAAATAAACAAATAAATAAAGCTTCAAATTACGAAAATAAAACAAAAATTAGTGCAAGAAATAAAGATTTAGAAAATTTGACTTTTTTTATCTAAAACATGGCTTAATCAATTTAAATTAAGAAATTCAAAATTAATAATTTTACTTGAACAAAAAACTACTTTGGAAACTCAAAAAATGAAAGAAATTATAAATTTACAATTAATAATTTTAATTAACTAAGAATAAAAAAAAAAAAAGAAAAAATTTAATTACTTGATTTGGCAGCATTCATCGGACAAAATGAAAGATTTTTACAAAGGCACATCGTCATTACTGTCAACAGTATGACTGCACCGATTACGCCAATTATAATTACAGCGAGGTAGCTGAAACTTACGATTTACGATGATTGAAAAGTTCATTTTAAAAAGTGAACTTTGAGATTGAAGCAAACTTCCTAAATTCAAGGTGAAAAAAGTGCATTAATATCTCATCTTCCCTATTTCTCTTCCATTTTACTTCTATCTTCTTCCTGCATTCATTTATAAAAAATGTTTTTAACTTTCACAGTTTCGAACAAAATAACTAACTGCTTAAACTTCAATCATCAGTGTCATAAAGTCGTTTTCAAAACAATAAAAAATTGCTGCAATGATGATTGATTTCATCGTAGTTTCAATGAATTGTAAGAACTGAATTTTTTTTTTGCAAAATTCTTAAATGTTTCCTGAAGCGAGTAAATATCTCATCTACAATTATTGCTCTTCAAAAATTTTATTTAATATTTAAAAATTTGGTTAATAATTTCTTCCATTATTTAATTAAAAAAAAAATGGTAGAAGCAAATGAGGTGGAAAAAATTTCGATGAATAGCTATGAAATTGTATTAGTTATTGCGTGACTGCTAAAATTTTTTCGATTAAAAAAACGAATACAGAATAATTCAAAATTAATGAACGAACTGAAAGGAACCAATTTGAAAATATTGCTATTTGAACGATGGTGATTTTCGTTAAATACTTTAATCAAGATATTTTTTCTAATTTCATCGAGCAATTGTCATCTTAGCGAAAGAGTAACACGAGAAAACGCATAAATATTATTAGTATTATGAAAGAAAAAAAGAAGAAAAGAAAATAAATTAAAAAATAAGGGAAAAATCCTTTGGATCTGACCCTCTATATCTAAAATATATATCATTATATATGGATTGGAGAATGTGATATCACAATGGCAGGTGTCTTTCTCTCGCAATCTTAAATTTTAGTTCAAAGAATAATATGACAATCATAAACGACAAAATGCCAAAAGAAAAAATCATATTCATCCAGAGATTGTAAAATAATTCAAATTATTTCGTAAATTCTGGAAAGAAAAAGAACGCTTTTTGCTGGCTAAAATAGTTTTTTTTTTTTTTTTTTCATTAAGGACATGAATAAATCATCTATATTCTGCCATAGGATATGTCACTGTGTATTGTTTTATAGAGATATGTCGCGAAGGAAATCCCGAGGGATATTTTCATATACTGGCGGAAAATTTGATCTATTAGCTATATTCCAATGACGCAATCATGGATAAACAACATATCGGATGATTTATGATAGGCATTATTTGTTAATGACAATTTTTGGATAAATGACAATATGTATGGAAAAGTAAGGAATAATTCATTCAAAAAATGATTAATCACTTTTAAAACAATAATGATATCAATAAAATTTCTACATTTAACAAAATTGTTTGCTGTGCAATTTCAGTATATAAGAGATAGTGGTGATAAAATGTGGAAAAAATGACTTCTTAATTATATCTTCATAAACTGAAAATTTCTATAAATGTTATGCTATAATTTTGGACCAAAGTAAAACGGTACTAAGCATTTTAGATTTCAACAAAATATCATCAAATAAGAGAATATTTGATGAAAATTCGAGAGCTGTATAAATAAATTTACGGAAAATTTTCAAATTTGAAAATTTGCAGTGGCTATGTTTTTATTCTACGGTGTTTGTTCTTCGTTGAATATTGCACAGAATGAAGGCAATTTCTAAATTCCATTCTTCTAAAAGCTTAATTTTTATCACAGTACTAATACAGTGCTCGAGTTTTTGGATCGTCGATTTGCTAATTTATTCAAATTTACTCTGCTTTATTTCTGATATGCTTTGAGTGTTATTATAAATAAATTAATGAGCACTTTGAATAGTAATGCCTAAATAGTTTAATGAACAAATCTTCTTTACCTTTTCCTTTTTTTCCTTCCATATCCTTCTTCTTTCATTCACAATCCTTCAAACATTTCCAATTGAATGTTCGATCAAAAATAAACTTCGTTTTCATGCAAATGACAACTTAAGTTGAAGAATGTTAAGAGGTCAAAGGAGAAAAGAGAACGAGAAGAAATCACCCAGAAGTTTGTCATCTGATGGACAATTCGAATGAAATCAGTCATTGTTCTCATCACTCAAATAGCTTCAGTTAATTCAATTCAATAAAAAAGATTCAGTTAAAGATTGTTATCCGTTTGAACTATGATTCGTGAATGGATGGAAAAAAAGAGCCTAGAATGACGTCGAAGAATTTCATGCATTAAGATTTACATACCATATGAAAATCCATTAATAAGAAACAATTCAAACTACTTGACTTTTCTATAAAACTTATTGATGAAAAATGAAAGTCTTATTCAATTTTAAATAAAACAATCTTAATTGCTTTAATTACCTAAACTACCTTTTCAACATTCTCACTTCTTAACCTTTCTTCCTCATACATTTTTAAGGCTGTTACTAAACGAAGCTTACACTAAAATTTAATTGGCTTTCATACATTCAAATATCTTAGTATACTTTTAAGTGTAACTGCTAGATTTTCAAGAAAATTTAATCAAAATTCAAAATGAGCAATGAAGAAAAAAGAAACAAAAATAATCTTAAGCTTTAATAATGCTATGAAATGCTTTTTGAAATTTATACTTTAATTACCAATGAATCATAAATTAATTACTTTTAATGCAACTTTTTATAGAATTAATTTAGTCAAGTAAAAGAAAAGCAATTTGTAAGTACACTTACATTTAATTTAATTCGCTGGCAACGTTTAGTTTTTAATTTGATAGAGAGAAAAATGAAAGAGTGACAGAGAATGGTTCTTTTATCGGTGTAACTAAATTACTCCTACGATAGTTTTTTCTTTTCTTACATATTTACCGCTCTTTTCATTGGTAACAATGTTCATCAGGAAAAGGATATCCGTTCACAAGTAAATGCATATGAAAAGTGTAAGGCTTTTTCAGGAATAGCTTAATCTATTTTAGCTTAGGTTGGTCAGACATCATTGTCACCAAAAGCAGTAGCAATACCAAGTAACATTCCTTAAAGCAGCCGTAATAATCAATAGAGATGTCAGTTTTTCTTCCTTTCTCATTCAACTTACAATTGCACTCTTCCTAATAAATCGGATTGGACAGGAAATGTAATGGAAAAAATGAAATCAAAACTAGAAAAATGAGGAGAAAGTCAAAGAGAGAGAGAGAGAGAGAGAGAAAGAGAGGGGAAATAATGATGAAACCGGATCAAGTTTAATGATGACTGACATTAATTAGCAATAGAAGAGAAAAAGGCATGATGATAAGGAACGGATAATTAACGGGAAATGAAATTTTGTGCCTTGAATTGAACAAAAAGAAAACTACGAAAGAAAGCATAAAAAAGATTTAAAGAAAAAAACTAACTTCTTGATGAACTGTCGCCTAATTTCGGCTGCTTGTTCGGCTTCAATTTTATTAAGATGCTCATGTGAGCAGCAGTAGTAACTTCCAGGAATAATATGCGATGGACAGCAGTATTTTTCATCTTCATTATCTTTGAAATCTGGACATGCTTTTCGTTTGTTGATTGTTGTTGGTTTATTTAAACCACTGCTACTGCTGCTGCTACCGGTAATACCGGAACTAGATGATTCAGATGGACATGTCACCGCATCAACGATACGTAATACAAGTATAAGTGGCACAATAATATAGCGATAATACAGTATCGCTGTTAATGATGCCGTGGAGCAATGAAATGATGAAGCCATTTTTTTTTTAATTTTCTCTTTATCAAAGAATGAATATAGATCAAATTTTTAACTAATCAATGAATACATGATGTAATTCATTCGTTCAAATTTGACCAAATTTGCTTTACAATACAGGAATATCGACACAGCATGAAAATTAAAATAATTTTATTTTTTTTCTTACCAATCCAACAATATATTTTACGATTCCAATGATTACACTGGTTTTTTTTTCTTCATTTAAATAATATGCAAACTTTTATAATATTTCTCTAACTAAAAAAATTATTTTAATAAAGTTCCTAAGTAATGAAATAAGCAACAAATTTATTGATATTTAAAAGAAGAAAAAAACTGTCGTCTTTATAACAATGTTCTCGGGTGACAGTCATCTTGGGATAGTAGCAAAAAAGACAAACAATCTAATACAACGAGTTTTAATAGAGTTGATCAGTAATTAAATAAACAAGTGTACATTTATCAAACAATCAGGATTGGCTTAGGTGCTTTGTGGTAGTAGTAGTAGTAGCAGTAAAAGAAAAACATAGCTGAGAGAAAAGGTAACAATGAAAAAATATACGGGAAATACAGAGAGTGGAAGGGATGGGGAAAAAACCGGGATTGCATGAATTGGAATTTTGGTGGAAAACAAAAATGTTGTTTGTCCGTTTTTACACTGAATAATTTAAAACTGAATGATAAACAAGCATATGTCATATATGTGTGAATAGGATATTTGAAATGAAATTAAAAATAAATGATCATTAAACAGTGGAAAGAAGTTTGAGTGTAATCAGTGAAGGGTGGAGATGAGATTGACATGAAAGAGATCAATCAACAATGACTTTTCAACAAACAACAATTAAATTAAAATTAAGAATTGCAAAGAATATAAATTTAGCCAAATACACATTTGAAAAACACAGAAGAAAATGAAAATTATTTCAAATTTATTTATGAAATGTTTGTTCCATTGATTTTGTCAAAGAATGTCCCACTGTGTTAATAATTATTTTTGTTGAATTTTAATGTAATTTAATAGATTGAAATAATAGCGAAATGTTAATTCATTTCCATTTAAGGAAAACTTTGCGAATTATCATTTTCCTCCTTTTGTTTTTCGTTTTTTTTTTGCTTTATTTTTTACTAATTTATTTTTTGCTTCATCTCTTTAATCCATATTTGATTAGAAATGAAATGAAAATGTTGAGTCAAAGATCATTAAAATTCACTGGTTATATTGGAGCTTCTTTCTCTCCCTTGTTTTCTATAATTATAGTTCAAAACTTAGTTGCTCAAAAAAAAAAAAAAAAAAATTAAATAAATGTTTACTTTGAAGGATTTGAATTCTAGCAGCTGTTGGATAAAATTAACTTCTTTAGATTTTTGATCAACTCATTCAATCAACTTTCATTGAGAATTTTTCGAGAACGGAATAAAATTTTAAATCTATAATTGCAAGATAAAAATATATCTCAACAAGATCAAAATAGTACCAAAGTGGCAGTGAGTGAAGTTCATTTCCAATAATTGTCTTAGAAAAAGATATAAGTTAAGAGAGAACATAAAAATTTGAGAATTTATGGGAAGCACTGAAACAAATACCCCTAACATTCTATAAATTAATTCTTGAAATGCTCTTTTCTATCGGTGGGAATTACTAGCAAAAAGGTTCTTGATTCCCTGGTGATTTGATCATTAGATTTCCTACATATAAACCGGGAGATAACAGTATGCCTACATTTAGAAACTTCGTTTCTTAGGGGAAAAAAAGAGAAAGAGACAATCAGCAGTGATGAGAAATGAATGACATAAGGGGAATTATTTCTGCAAAAATAATTGAAGATGAATAATTAAACAGTTAATGATGAGTAGGATAATGGTCACAGTATTGTATGTGACAAGAATATCCGATGACCATCACAATGGTACGTACTACTGCTGAGACGATATGAACAGCGAGCAATCTCAAATGGTAAATCGTTAGCTGAATAATACTAATAGCAGGACGTAATCGTTAAGCTAACATAAAGTAGCTAACTGTAATATGAGAACAATCAAAAATGGCAATGAAATTGAGCATGTGAAATGTCAAAAAAAAATGAGTGGTGAAGATTAACATTTCATTCAGTTCAAGCCGTTGAGCCGACCAGAAAAATATGGAAAGAATCTGATGCTATTATCTTGATGTGTTGATTAACTATTGTTAGTGTGCTTAACAACTTAATTAGTCTGCCTGTGCTTACAATTAAATTTACATTACCGCTTCAGGCTCAGCTTTAAAACATCATTTCATTGCATCACATACACGTACACAACACACAAGACACATGCACACATGAAAACACAACATACACACATACACAACACACAACACATACGACACACACACACACACAACACACACACACACAACACACACACACACAACACACACACACACAAAAACAACACACAACACATAAATTTACACACGCTACATCATCATCAGCAATGCAAATCACAACTACCGACAAAGACCACAAAGCCAAATACACAAAGTCGGAAAAAAACACCCGACAGCCTAGTTTCCTCGAGAAATATCCGAACGATGCTCGCTCCTCTCGGTACTGAAGCCAGAACAATGAGAACGGAGCAAAGGTCCGGGTGATTTCATCCCTAGTCGGGGGCCTTAATAGCCTCAGGGTCTCGTTGCCCATCTCCGCCCCATGGAGACGGGGAAGAAGACATTAAGTTGGCCACACCCTCACAGACTAGCCTTTCAACCCTCAACTACCCTGAATCACTACCATACACACATACACACATACACATAAACACACGTACAGACACAGACACACACATGCATGCAGATGTACACATACACATACACACACACACACACACACACACACACACACACATATACATGCAGATGTCACATACGCATATATATATACACATGCATATGCACTCTTCATCTTAATTAAATTACTCAAATCTAATAATACCATACTATTCCATAAATGTATATTCATAATCGTCAAGATACCGGACTGTGATAATAATTGTCACATTTAGGGCATACCTGAGATTTTAAGTTGGGCCAGAAATCAGGAATTCCTGAATATTACTGTAAAAATATTACTGTCTAACAAAATCTCTATTTCACATATGATCACACGAACAGAATTGCTGATCATAGAAATCAACAAAGTGAATCTTCGCAAAAGATCGATCGGTTAGAATTTGTCCATAAACGAAATTACAATTTGGACAGGAATAAGATGAACTGAAACTAGAACTTCCCCTTGTAATATTCAAAACTTTCCCTTTTTTCTTCCAATCAATTATTTAATACGAAATACTTTTTTCATTGAAATAATAAAATTATCATATAGTGCAAAGTGAAAGATTTTCAAAAATTCCTTTTAGTTTCCTTTTTAAGCATAATTCAATTTTTGAGAAAATTTTTAAACAAATAAGACTTAAAAAGTAACAGAATTTTATAAGAAAAACAAGAAATATATATATATTGAATAGAAAAGAGAACATGAAAATAACGAAATAAGAATCTGATTAGCATAATGATGAGTGAATTTGAAATCATTTCATTACATTAAATAAAAACAACACATTGTCCATAATTCACTTTAAATTTGATCAATGAATGACTTCATATGTATATTTAACGGTCAATTTGGTCATTTCATTTTTATTGGCAGTTGCTACGATTTATTAATTCCTAAAACTGCTATTATTGCTGTAATACTTCATTAAAATTCATCCAATCTTTCAAAAAATCAGGAAAAGAAAAAGAGAGAGAGAGAGAGACAGAGAGAGAGAGAAAGAAAAGAGAGCCTGAGCTTCTAGGCTTCATATTTTTATTCATAATGAACATATAATTGGAAAATGTATAATACTGAATGACATTAGCATATACATTGATAAAGGACAATAATAAATAATGGCATATCCAACAAAAATTTCAATACGACAATAAATTTTTTAGTAGAAAATTGTACGTTTAATAATATGAGAAAATACTAAAAATTTGATAAGAGAAGCAGGGAGAGAGAGAGAGAGAGAGAGAGGGAGAGAGGAAGGAAGGAAGAGGAAAAGGAAATGATTAGAGAGAGGAAGAAAAAAACAAAATTTAGAATTTCTTTTTTTCAGAGAATACCGTATCATCATCATTATCATCACTCTATGTATTTAATTTTTTTAAGACTCTGTAAGACTATTTCAAGATTCTCTTCATTCATTCAGTGAATTCATTCATTCAGTGAATTCACTCATTCACTCACTCATTCATTCATTCATTCATTCACTGACTCATTCACTCACTCATTCATTCATTCACTCATTCATTCACTCATTCACTCACTCATTCATTCATTCATTCATTCATTCACTCATTCACTCACTCATTCATTTCATTCATTCGTTCACTCACTCATTCATTCATTCATTCATTCATTCATTCATTCATTCATTTCATTCATTCATTCATT
>JARVGP010001222.1:0-20508 GCA_029876185.1 Mansonella ozzardi
TTTTTTTTTTTTTTTTTTTTTTTTTTTTTTTTTTTTTTTTTTTTTTTTTGTCACTTATTTGGATAAGTTTGTGTAGACTTTGACAGATTTGATTATATAGCTCTTCGACTGATAAAAATTCGAGCTGAAGCGATGCAGCAGTGTAGCTTACGGTATCATACTGGAATGATAACAGTACGGGTAAATGCGGCTACACGGTTGGAAGATGCGCTGGAAGACGCTAAAAATTATGCCTGGTTCGTTTTTATTGCTTTTTATACTGTTGCATTTCTATGTGAATATATATAATATGATATTAAAAATTTTTTCCACTTTATGCAGAATTCAACTTCCTAAAATGTGAATTAAAATCAGAATTTCAAAATGTCTTTGGAAATGAGCATAGCTTTTGCTTTATTTAGGGAGAAGGACGAGTATTCATTATGTGAAGTAGCCAATTACTTGTTTTGTGGTGTGAAAGTTATTGGAGCATCGGAAAATTGCATTGAATTTCTAAATAATAATCAAGAAAAATATGTTTTTCAGGTATTTTTGTAAAATAAATTTTTTGGTGGTCTTTTTTTTTTTGCTTGGATATTGATGTAATTGTTTCTTGTGTTTTTTTTCATCCTTATTTGTGCATTTCTTCATCGTTAATGTTTTCGGGTGGTGAAAAGATTGGACGTAAATGGCGCATTTCATACTACGTTAATGAAGGATGCTGCTAATACGCTGAAAGATGCTCTCAAAGGTTAGCAGTATTGTTTGGAGTTTCAGGTTTTGTTGTACTTCTTAATAATTGTAGCAATTACAAAATTTTATTAGTCGTTCGGATTTGGAAAGATTCTTGCTTTTAAATCTGATAGCTTGCTTAATTTCAGGTTATTGCAATTATTTATTCGTTTTCTTAAATTTTTTGATGCTGTGAAGGATACTGTTTGAAATTTCATTTATATTTAAATTTTATGCATAATAATACTCACAATGGCTCTTTATAAAACATGATAAATTACGGATGCTGTAAGCTAATTTCTTTTTATTGTGTCACTCACTAGGAATAAAAAATAGTGAAGAATACTTCATTTGGGATGTTATAGTATTATTTAATAAGAAAATGGGTTAGAAAGTTTCTATTTTCAGATGTGAAAATTAATCGGCAGCCACGAATGAATATTTATTCAAATTATACTGGTAAACCGTATATACACAACGAGAAACAGATTCGTGAAGCAATCGTCAAGCAAGTTTGTTCACCAGTTAAGTGGGAGCAAATCCAACAATTACTTCATGCAAAACACCAAGTAAACGTTACTTTACTTGCTATTCTTTGCTTGTTTTGTCCGTATGCGTTGTTAATTTTTGAATAAAGAGCAAATATTTAATTATGTATTGCTCATGATATTCGTAGAAAATTTGTTTTCGGAGATAGATTATTTGAAGATACCAGGATTTCGGCCCATTTACAGAACAGTGCGACATTTCGTGAATTGCATTTCAGGATTTCAAGTTTCCAACATTCATGGAACTCGGGCCAGGAAAACAACTTGGTGCGATGCTTTTGAAAATCAGCAAAAAAGCTTACAAGAACTACGTGAGCTATCCTATATAGGTCTGTTTTTTGGATTTCACTGCACAATGATTTTTTCTATGAATTTAATGCAATTTTAAGCTTAAGTGTTTCAGTTTTTTCTTTGATTTTATTAAAATATGTCATGAAAAACTTAGCTATAGTATAATGAAATGCTGAGCAGTAAAAAGGTTATACTTGGAATGGCTTGAGAAGTATCCGAATTCATGACATTTTTCGGATAAGGATTACCTGACTGTAAAGACGAAAGAATCAACCATCTTTCATTGTTAATTCGATCTTCAACTTTAAGATAAAGCAATTGCCGGCAAGAATGAGGCAACTGATCAGTAATACCGAGATGACTGTATAATTGCTCAAAGCTGAAAATTTTTTTTAATAAACATAGTTAATTCATAATTTTTTAATAGCGGGAAAACGAATGTTTTAAGTATTTCAAGATCCCAGAAATTGGAAACCTTTGGAGTGACTGGAATGTAAAATATAGGAGAACATGATTTTTCTCGTATTCAGTTCTGACTATGAAAGAAAAAGAAGAAAACAACAGTTTTTATGGCCGGAGAAAAGCACGAAATATTTTTGGCGAGATGATAATAAATCAGAAAACCGAAGCTGCCAAAAATTCTGAAGGAGCATATTCAAATTGTTTCTTGCTTAGGCTTAACTTTTTCCCATTTCTACTATTCTTTTTCTTTTTAGTAATCGATTGGATCGATATGATTGATAAGTTCACCTTGTAAAGCCAATAGTAATGAATTTAAGCATCATTTTAGATGCAGCTTCTCCACAGGCATTTCGTGTAATTGGTTCGATACATTTGATCATATTTGCCAGGTGTCTGAGTAAATATTGAAGAATTCTTATGTGTTGATGAATGTTTAAAAACTGTGATTCTTGGATATATCATAAATATTTCAAGCAATAGTTTAGAGGGAAAAAATCATCTATTTTGTGTAGAAAAAACAGTCAATTAATTATTGTCACTGTGATGGAATTTCCTAGAATAAATAATTGAAATTCACCTGCAAAGTGTTCCCAACTTATTCTGAATATTGTGCTGTTCACGATTGAGAATAGCTGCCCTGAATGAATTGCTACCAACCAACGATTCATTAATTTCATTTTGACATCGTGTCATTGCCACTGATTCATACCTATACTTCTTATCTATTGCAATTTGATTATTAAAAGCTAATATTGCTGATCAATTTGGAAAACGAGTATTATTTTAGTATCATTATTTCGCTAAAAGATGAAACAAGAATTGTTTTCTGGATTTTTATCAATGAAATTTTATGAATTTTAATTTGCAATACAAAAAGATACGAAACTTACTGGGCAAGGCATGGCAAATAATTGAAGAATTCTGAAAAAATTGAAATTTATTTGAGTATTCATAATACTTAAATTGTAATCGATTGATCATAGGTTAGATGGCGCTTCATATTTTGTCTGGTTTTATAAATTTTGAAATTATTTGTGCCTCAGAAATGATGGGATTTAGATTTGAATCAAGTTTAATCGGTTGTTATAATTGCAATATTGATTTTGTATGGAGATCTGAGCAATAAGTAGAAATTTAATACTAACATTATCAAAACAGTTAAATTATTTTATGATATTCTTAACGTAACTTTTCACTCACTATTCTCTATCGATATGAGAGATTGAAAATTAATATCTGACTTTGACTCGATTATTTATAAGATACTGGAACTAATTGTGCATTTTTTCTCATACCGGAGAATGTAAAAGTTGGTTCATCTTTTGAGGTACGCCATAAGAAATCAGGAAAATTACGGGAAGATTGGTTCAATTGCATCAGAAATTGGGTATACAAGTAAAAAAACTCATTTGTTTGTATGAGGTGAGAGGAAAGGGAATGGAAAGAATTCTTAGGGCTAGTAGACAATGGAAAAAGTTTCCAAAGTTGTAGATGAAGTTGGATTTTCAAATAAACTGAGAGCTGCAATGAATTCATTGAAGACAGCTTCAGCTGAAGAAGTGTAGAGACAAACGGACTTTCAATCAAATTTTACTGGGAATTCAATAAGAATGAGTGTTTTTCCGTGGAATGATCCATTAAATATCTGCACTTAGCACAATATCTATTCATGACAAAAGAAAATTTTATGATCGTCTCTTGCCTGATAGATAGATACTTCAAAGATAGATAGATACTCCAGAAGTAATCTTTTAATAGTATTGTTATTACAAACCATTGGATGTAAAATTCCCGGGGGAGAAATAATGCGGGAAGAAATAATGCAGCTACACACGGTTCACATATGTGCATTCTACCTCTTCTTTTCTCTTTTATCATTCTGTTTATATATTTAGCTAATACGAGGATAGCATCATCTTTTCCAAAATTTTCTTTCTTATCGGAAAAATTGATAAGAAATTTCGTAAATATTTATTGAAGTTTACTATTCAATTTCAGGATTTCACTTTTACTAAATTACCTTAGCGAAGGCTAAATGGAAAACAAACCTTCTTTCTGTTCAACACAAATGAAGCGTAACCCGACATATATTTGACGAATACTTGCTCTATATTCGGATATTTTCTCGCATTCCGTCAAACATTCATCCACTCGTTTATAAGCCCTGAATGCATTTATAATCTTGATGTTCTCGTCTTAAGCTTCAAGTAAATGTTAAATAAGTGAAGGAGTTTAGCTAGAATTACTAGTATCCAATGATTTTAGTACATTTCATTACCTATTTTTAAATTAGCTCGAAAGCAAAAAAAAAACAAATTAACTTACTCACAAATATTATGAAATGAATTTTCGGTCACTTGTCGATTTCGTGACGCCTGGAAAAATTATTTGATTTTCATATTTGGTTTCCATTAAAATTTGGCATAAACGAAAGTTTATTAACTTTAAAACGTTTAACTTCAAAAAAAGAAATTTCTCCCCAGCGACTGAAAGTTTTAAGCGGCAGAGAAGAAACGATTTGTAATCGTAATATAAGTAAATGAATTTTTTTTGTAAATGAATGAAAAAGTAAATGTGTTTTTTTTTTTTAATTTTAACATAAATAATCCAATTTATAAAATTTGCAAATATAATTTATAATTACATCTCAATTAAGATAACTTCCAATGTTGATACGACACTATCTTTGATACTTAATCATTTCACATTCTAATTCAAATTTGCTAATTCTTAAATATGCCATTAAGCAAATAGAAAACCATTGGTTATATAGCAAGCAAATACAAGCGTCATAAGTAGGAACTTGTAAGAGTTGTGTCCAAGAAAGCTGCCCTCGATGGTCACTTCTACTGAGTGGCATACTTTCCATCATATGTTGCATTTCACTAACGCATTGCCCCACACAATCATGGCGTAAGAGGCCTCCCATACATGGCACACTTATAATATCTGTAAAATAGTTCACTTATACCTATTGAAAAATTAAAAAAATGAAAATCAATTCTCTGTTACTTTTACTTTAGGAGAAATTCAAACAAAAAGTTGCTTATTATTAATTTTATTATTAATTTATTATTAATTTTACAAATATTTAAAAATATCCAAAGAAGATTGTTGTTATCGAAGAAATTAATTAATAATGAGAAAAAATCATCAACAAGAACCTTACATGTAATTGAGATGATAAATGATAACGTCATCATGATGTTGATGTCCAGTTGCTAGCATCAAATGTCATTTTCTTGAATATACCAAAAATTTTGAAAAGAATGATTAACAACGAGATATTTTGGAAAAATTAAATTCACGAAATAACGAAACAAATTTGATAAGCTGGGAAATATTTTGGTAAAACAAAAACGACAAAAAAAATCCTGAACTAATTTTATTTTTAAATGAGCTTGTTTATCTGTTACTGTTGTTTCCGTTATTGTAAGAGAAATTAGACGTTTCAAAGTGTATTTTCAAAATTTTTCTTATAGTCAATATGTCGTTATTTCTTATATTTTCATTCCAAAAATAGCAACACTTATACCTTGCAATTAGATAATTACGAGAGTATTCTCTGGATTTGAATCTATCTTTATGCTACTCAAAGATCATTTCTGCATTGTCATAAATTTCAATTAATGTTGCAGTAAATACCAAATTTTTGAAATTGCAACTAATATTACTCTGCATAAATAAAGTGATGATTTAAAATCTACTGTAATTTTAGTTTAAAGCCATAAGAACTGTTAGAAAGTAGATGGTGTGCTTAATGGCTCATAATTATATATAATACTAAAACTTAATAAACGGATATTTTTTACAAGAGCCTTTTTTGAGACTTTAACTTTATTTTAATAAGAGTAAATCAGATGAGACCTTAATCTCAATGTTTACTGAACACAGTTTTCGCTGATTTATTAATCTTGATAGTTAACGCGAGCATTTTTCAAGATTCTTGATGTTTAAGCAAACATTGCACATTCAAACACATTTAACCAATACGTTTTCAAAATGCTTAAAATTGTCAAGCTGCGATTTAAAAATAAATCAGTCTATAAGCAAGTTAAGTCAGTGAATCGAGTAATTAGGACCGATTGTCTCTTAGCAAATCAATAAAAATGATGTCTAATGATAATGAAATGACTGAATGGTAGCTAAATTTCATCAAATTACAAGCATTCAATGGGTGAGATTCAATGGAAAAGCCAAATAATTTTCATTGGAAGTGTTTTGCAAAGAAGTGGAAATTAAAATAAGATTTGATGTTTTTTAAGACGTCAGAAAAAAAGATTGAGAAAGGTAGACAAAAGTACGAAAATACGGAAAGAAAATAAGACAGATCGTTTTAGATTAGACAGATCGTTTCTGAAAGTAGTGCACGACAGGAATCTGACGTGAAAACGTGAATTTAAGCGATCCTAACAACTATTTTATACGTGTCATAAATGCCATCCGACAGAGTTCATTTTTGCATTTTTGAATGATAATTTTGAGGAACTATAAAATTAAGCACAGATAATTGAAGCAAATCCCGCTGCCTTCTTTATTTGAAAATTATTAAAAATTCATTGAACAAACAAGTTCTATAAATTTAGACAGTTAAAAGTTTTTCACCAAATTTGCTACAAGAATTTCATAATTAGATATCTGTCTTATGATTAGTTGAAATTTGTATCAGTTAATTTTCAAAATATAAACTTTATTATAAAACTAAAACAAGTGAAGCAAGTCTATCATTGGTGCAATTAAATAAATTTGCTCGAATTCTTTACTATATACTTGAATCCCTTTTATCTCTTCCATGCACACTCAACATTTTGATATACCGAATCATTTCCCAAACTTCATCCTTTTCTGGGACACATGTATTCATTGAAAGACACCGAATGAGTAAACAAACACATATACGTACAGATACAAACATATGTCTATTTACAATAAGAGGTGATTGCATGATTTAGGCCTTTCAAGTTCAATTAATTTAAATGACGAATGAAGGAAAGCTTTTTTCCAATTGAAGATGGACCATTTGCTTTTCTTCCTCTTTCGTAAGTGAAAGGAATTTTAAATACTCTTTTTCCTCACCCTTCAATGTCAATTTTTTTAAGGGCCTAAAGAAAATGAATCTTTTCTAAAAACATATTACGCTATTAGATACTTACAATATACACTTCACTCCACCAATTACATATCTGTCATGACAATTTCATTTCACTCTTCATTTCTTTCCATTACAAACGCAGTAACTAATTGGAATAACTTGAGAATGAATGAATGAATAAATGAGTGAATGAATGAATGAATAAAAGAATAAATGAATAGATGATCAATTAAAGAATGTAAAATATGCAAAATATAAAATACATTTTAGATTTAATAACAGATGTACTTTTTGACTTTTTGTCAAAGTTTTTTGCTTTAAAAAGTATAGTTTTTCACTTTTTGCTTTAAAAAAATTGAAACATAACAAAATATTAAATTTATTACAAATTTTATTGCAATACCAAAAAAGAGCTAAGAATATAGTGTCAAAGCGGAAAATGAAATATCAAAATGTTTTCTTAGAAAGTATTGTCGAAGTATGTGAAATTTTAACAATGCAATGATGTGCTCAAGATGAACGATATAATTTAGTACTGATTCTCTTCATGCCTGTATATCTGATTTGAAATGATTCTTCTCTTCACCGCAATATTCGTAGTTCTTACTTCTTGTACAGAATTATAAAATTTTTTAATTTCTCGCATAATTATATTGTCACTTCTCGTTCTCAGTCTTTCTCACATCATGTTTTTCTAGTTAAATTTGCACTGATATCTTACTATCATTATTATCGCTATACTGATATCATCATTATTGCATACTTTATCAGTGGTATAAATAATCGAAGCACATTTCTGAAGGGCTGTGAGACTAAGCTGAATTTGATAGATTTTTCGTTACAGTATGTCGATTCTGCTCAACGTTTCATTTTTTGAATCTATTAAAACGGTCAGTAAACAGTTATAAATTAGAGAGCTAGGAATTATTAGTGATACATGCAAGCTTTTAATTATGAATTCAAATTCGAAAATTGAAAGTTGAAAATACAGAAAAACATGAAATTTTCGCTATCGAAATAGTCCAGTACTATTAATAGAAATGATTGAAAAACTGAATTCGATCATATTTAAAGTCATATTTCAATTTGAAAACGCTTGTCGAAAAGTAGAAACGATTTCACAGAACTTTGTTTTTGAGCTTTTAGTTTTTTTTAAACCAAAGTTCTGCTCCATTCACTGGAAAAGCAAGAAAAATGAAAAGCCTTTGATCGTTATGAGCAAAGGAGAAAAATAAAAATTAATAAGGGAGGAGAAAAAGAAGATATGTAGAAAAAAGATAAGAGAAATAGAATATTTGTTCTAAGACAATTCCTCTGAGAGTGACCGACTCACTCACCATGCCTAAATCTTCGATCATCTAATAATTGTTTTAGACGCTGAGATAGATCTAATATTCAAGCATTCACATTAATTCACCCGAAAAATTTCGAAAACAGGTGATTGCCATTTGAGTGAAAGTTTGAAATTAGAAAAGTCGATTTAGAAGCTTAGTCGCTAGCGTAACTTCATATTCCATTTCCTAGCACTTTCTCACTAGTTTGGATTGCTTACTTTGAAAAAGAAGAAAAACTAAAATATGGTCATGGATAATTGGACATTTCTTATTTATGAAACAATAAGATAAGCAATAAAATATCCATATACAGCGTTACTAACTCAACTGTTACAAATGATTTTGCAAGTTTACTTAGATTAGACTTAAATCAAGTAACATTCATAAAATTGATGTAATGTCTGCAATTAGTATATAATTGGATAATTTCTTTTGATCCCTTTTAATGTCATATGTATTACAGAATTCATCAAAATGTTATGATCATGTTTCAATATTTTCAAAGCAGACGTTAGATATCCTAAAAACGCAAATTATGCAGTCAAATTTCCATTTCTTTGCTTTTTCTTGATATATATATATATATTTTTAGTTGTTGCTATTTCGACTTTGTTTCGTAATGGATTGACAAAATGTCCAATCAATCAAAGAAATCTCGAGAGAGAAAGTTTTCCTGAAATTTTGTTTTTTTGCAACAGGACTTTCGAAATGAGAAGAGATGGCAAATAGTTCGAAATAACCGATTTATCACTTATCATTCTCAAATAAGTCTGTAAAACATAACTATTCGCTTTTAGAAGTTGAAAAATTTAGGAAAACACAAAAAATTAAGAATAGAAAAGTTGCATAATTTTCAAAACTTGACAATTTGAAACATCACAGTTAAATTGAGCGATAATTGCAGTTTAAAAAGATTTAGCAAGTTTGGATAATTTGTTCATGCCGTTAGAACGATTTTACTTCATTGGTCTTATCACTCATTTCAGGAATAGCTAATCTTACACTTCCTAAGGAAGGAAAAAAATTAGTCTTGATATGTGACCGTTAAAGAAGGTTTATTAGGAAAGCACTTCTTGCCAACCGTTCTTTTATTTGATGAATCATTTAATATTTATACTTGCGTAATAAAACTTTTCATTATTATTTCTTAGCTTCGGGCAATTCGCACGCACTCTAGATTTTTCTCCGAATCTGATTTTAAATTTCGGAAAATCAGTTAATGATTTTTTTATTCTGTCCTGATACAAACTTTATCAAGATGAGAACTTAACTTTATCAAGATTCATTAAACTTTCCTTAACTTTATCAAGATTCATTAAACTCGTAAAATTCCGCTTACTAACACTTGTTACGTCATTCAAGTTCAATGGTTTATTTCAGTTTCACATCGACCATTTTACTAATTTTGCCTTCTGGAAAATCAGTCAGTTAACATTTATTACTTCTTTTAATATTTTATCTGAAAAAGAATTTGTACAGCGTTACCGGATGGATCATCTACTATTTACCATTCGTATTAATCCGGTGGTAGATATATTTAGAGAGCGAGAAGAAAGTAAACAGTAAACAGTCTAAATTAATATATTTCGTTAAAATTTGAATGAATTGTTTGAAAATTTCCAAAAATAACAAATAATTAATATAAATGGAAGTGACGAGTAAAAAATACGAATGTCATTTAGTTTGACTTTATTTAATGCGTCAATTTTATTCTTCCATTATTCACATTAGAAATGACCGTGTCAATTCTTTCTCACATCTGCATTTTACTTCCGTGTTTTTAAAATATGAACTCTATTCGTGACTCAAGAGATTCTAAGAGGAAATTCTAAGAGGAGGAAGAGAAGTAGCTCATTAATCATTAACCGGTATATGAGATGGAAAAGAGCTAGGTAAACAAGTTAGTCCCATTATCCCTGCCTATGTCCATTAGTATATTTGTACTGCGTAATTGTAAGAAACTGTAATAGCAATAGTATTTAAACAGCCAATATTAATTCACTCTCAATTTCTTTAATAAATTTGAATTTTCTGCTCACGTTTGCAGCATTGTTAAAAATCCAATGCGCATATTCATGCTTGCGTAAAATTTTTGATGCTTCGACTTAAAATGTTTTATTACTCAACGACTGTATTTTTTCTACTTATATCCTTTGCATTACTATCAGGTTACTACTTTTCCTTATTAATTATTCCTTTTCACGTATTGCACTTTTATTTATCATATTAAAATTAATGTTTTCACCACAACAAAACTCGTCAAAACTTAAAGTTCCTTCGCATGATAAACTAAAATATTCATTCTCATAAACAAAATTGGCCTCTTATCGAATGATTCATAGACGGAAGAACTCATTCTTACATTTGCATATTTGAATTTTTTTAGATGATAGGCTTAGGAGTTTTGTTTTACTTTGTTGAAATAACACTGCTTTGAAGTACCCTGTAAAAACACTTTTAGAAGACTTATATTTATTTCAAGAATGTGAGGACAAACATTCATTCAATCATTTCTTTCAAAAATTTTATTCATCAAGAAAACCAAAAACATCATTGAAAATGATTCATTTTTAGTTCGTGGACAATATTCAATAGATGATACAAGTGATCGCTTGAAGCGATGGTTTGAAACAAATCGTAATTCTTTACCACAACCCATAACTGATGATTTAATTTCATCTATGTCCGGCAACAATGATATTGCTGCAACTATACTCAAAATTTTTGGTCTTGAACCAAAAGTACAATTAGTCAAAACAACTAACTCACCAATGATTCCACGTAATGGAATTAAAGTTGCTGAAAGAAATGGTATGACTAAGATCTTTGATTTGATCTAATTCAATCATTTAATAGATATGAAAGAATTTGGAAAATCAATAGTTAGTCATAGATGATTTAATTATATGCAATTACTAGAATAAAGACCAATTATCAAATTATCTTCACTGATCTTTCAAATTAAGTACTCCTAGTTATATCTTAAATATTTAAAGTTACAATTAGATAAGAATTAAATTTATATATAAGACTTTTTCATCTATTCAATTTCTCATTACCAACTTATTTCAATTACTAGTTAATGAAATAATGAAATAAATCCATTCATGCTATTCATACATTTCTCCTTAATATTAGGCAACAATTAGCATCACTACAAAATTATAAATTAGAAATTTTGAATTCTTATTTATCAAAAGTCAATTTCTCTAATGTATTGCTCTTTCTAATAATAAATCAATAAACAGCAACGTGAATTGAAATAATATAATATTAATTGAAAACAGAAATTGCATTCAAATAAGTTTTAATTTGTTTGAAATTACGAATAGCTGTCGTTGGCTGAGAAAGGACCAATTGATTATATATTAATGAATATTTTAATATAAAATGGAAATTGTCAATCTAAAGTACATTAGTGCCTATCGGACTTTAGGCTGAATGAAAATACAAAGTTTGTACACTAATTATTGGATCTACAAATGCTCATTTCGTTGATTGTTTGAAAAATTAGTGATTTTAGAGCAGTAGGTAAGTCAATATCTTGAATTGGACTGGAAATTAAAACTGAGTTCGTCATTCTCATCACGTGCATTTGTAATTTTTTTTAGTGGTTTGTTATAATTTTTCTCAGTTAAATTTGATTTCATGTTATTTTTCTTAATATCCATGATTGGAAATTGGATGAGAATGATTGGATGAGTAGTTCAATTCAGACTGCCTAAATTTTCTGACTGCATGCCTAAATTTAATAAAGAGCACCAGTCATTGGTATATTAAAACAGTTCAGCAATTAGTGAATAACTTCCGCATTGTTTGTTTCTAGTTTGTTCTTTCGATGCCGACCCATTGATTTTATCTGGAGAATACAGTTACTGTAAGTCAACAACAGTTGGAGAATGTCCAGCTGGTTTCGTCTGTGACTTAAGCCCAGTACTTGGCCGATCAATATGCTGCCATGATATGCGTAATCAACCGATTATTAGTATAAAAGTGAAGCAGTTAACAAGTTCGAATTTTATAAAAATTCTCTAATTTTTGATTTTTCCCAATTTTTAAAAATTTTGAATCTGAAAATTTGTCGTTGTGTTTTTTGTTTATGCATCTGTTAATTAGCTACTTAAAGTTAATTAATTTATAGTATTGACTTCAATTCTATTGACTGCATTGTTTCTCCTGTCAAGTTTTATAAAAAAAAAATTCAACCTCAAACCCTCTTTTAGCAGCGCCTTTATCGAGTGAGAAAAGGAATACAACTCGTGAACATATCTGGTCATCAACAATTCCCAATCGTCAATTACCCTGGTACATCAGAGAGAGGTATTACCTTAAAATATTAAACATCAATAATTTTTTTACTATTCTAGCATATGATAACATAAAATGCTTTAAACGTAGTATTTTTCAATAACTTCATTCCACTGAAACAATTAATTAAATAAATGAATCTATTAATTATCATTCTCTTCCTTAAAAGTATCAGATCTAAGCACGTAATTATAGTTAGAAAGTTTTCTCTAATAATATGATTAAACGTTTTTTGTTATCTTGGTTTAAATTACATCCTGTAGAAAACCACTGTATAGAATTCCGTGGGATGGAAATGGATACAACCTTATGCCTTCCAAAACAACTGCGCCTACAACACTGTTTTCTAAATTACCGAAAACACAATTTATCGAAAATACCGATAGTAAAGAGCTTTCATCTGAAGGTTTTATGAACAAAATTAAGTAAGTTCACTGAATTACTTAAATACAAATGTTTGAAACATTCTACTACTAGTAATTGACAAGATTGGCTTATTTCTAACAAAATTTTCCTTACTCGTTAAGTTACTACGAAATTAAACCTTTCTTTTAATTTTATTGATAATTTTAGCCAGTAAGCAATCAGTAAATTTGGTTTTAAATCATTGACACGCTGTGCTCAAAGACTTCCAAATAACAAACTGATGAAAACTGTAAAAAATTATCATTTTCAAATGCCGTGCTACTATTATGGGTTTATCGTTTTAAAACACTGCACTATCCTAAGATATACCTAATGAAATTATTAGTCAGTTTAGGCTGAAAAACTAGAAACTGCATAACGGCTTCTATAAAAAAGATTATCCATTACAATAAAGAAAAAGTATTATAAAGTAAGGCAATATCTGGACAGCGAATTTATTGAGAATTCCAAAGAATTTGACCAGAGAAATTTTTTGAATTTTTTCTTCATCAAAATGCATAAGCTCATGTGTTAGATGAAGAAAGTGGTGATCGATAAAAAGAGAGATCAAAGAGAATCTTGACAATAAGCGGTATCAACTTGTGATGGATCTTCTATGAAGTACTAACTTTAAGGATTATCGTAGTTGTGAGGCTATTGCTCTTGAGACTTCCAGAAGTTTGGGTGGAGATGATCGAAATATTCATTAAATGACATTGTGCATTGTTCTAAAAATGTCATAATAAATATATTTGGAGTACTTTTAAAATGTTTCTAAAAACGCTCAAATATAATTTATGATTATATTTTTGATTATTAGAATAAGGCTTCTCATTAAATTCTTTAATCGATCTGAAAAAAAATTGCTAATTTTAGACTTAAAATTGAACGGCAAGAAATCGCAAATCACAATGCGTCTAAATTTGGCGATCCAATAAAATCATCTCAAACAACATCACCACTTTACCCAACTCCTTCATTACCTGCCGACCATCTGACATCTGTATCTTTAATTCAAGTTGGTAATATTAAGAAATTGACGGACTTGCAAATGCTCATTGTTGGAACAGTTACGCTTATTAACGATCAGGGTTACCGGATATTAGTGGATACCGGATCTGCTGCTGATACCGATACGCTGTTGCAAGGTATCTATAAATTTTTCCGAGTTTTTTGAGCTTCAATTTATTCGCTTCTTTTTTCTTTCACTATAATCGAAAGCAATTCCCTTGAATGTGAATAAGCATTCTCTACTCAATCAAGTTTCAAAAGATGACGACGAGCTTTACAAGATAGGCAATTTTTGTGAAGAACTCATGGTCGAAGAGCAAAAATTTTTTCAACTTTTTCGTGTTTAGATTCGTCAGATTTGACAATTGAAAAAAAAAGCAGCTAATATGAGTAAATAATTTTGAGTCGCAGAGAATTTAATAATATAATAATTACATTTCATTCGACGGATGTCTAAAAAGAAATGCCGAAGTAATTTATCAAAGGCTTCTAAAATCCATTGAAATCTTTGGAAAGAATTTAAATAGAATTCCAGTTATTGGAGTTATTAGCAATGTGAGGGAAAAAGAAAAAAATAAAGAGAATGGATGACAAACTTTCTTAGACTTATGCTGGGTTACGTTTGTAAATCTGCTAATCATAAAATAACGTAAATTTTGAGTCCATCAAAGTTTTCTGTAATAGGGTCGGACAGGTAATTGTTAAATAAAAAGTCAGAAAGCAAGATTATGCACAGTTTAGAAGACCTATTGCGTCACCTTCATTCCATTTAGATTTGAAATCCTTTAAATTTACCTAATTTTTAAGTATTTGTTGATAAATTCTAACCAAATAATTAAAACCATATGTATTTTATTATAAATGTTTATCATATATGCATTTTTTGAAAAGAACGGTTAGTAATGAGATATTTTGAAAAAATTAAATTCACAAAACAACGAAACAAAATTTAGTAAGTTAAGAAATATTCTGATAAAGCAAAAACATAAAGCGAAATTGTAACTTTCAGATATCTTTAATTAAAGCAAAGTAATTTAAATTAATAATTTAATGATTATTACAAAATCTTATATCATTTCAATCCATATTTATATATATATATATATATATATTCATAATTTAATAATGAATAGTAAAAAATCGTAACTTTTGAAAAATGCATTTTGAAAGCGGTGACTACCAGTGAACAACAAGTAAAACGAAAATAAGTACTAATTAAAATATGAAAAAGTAAAAATTAATTGAAACACTAAATGAAAACCACTAGATGAATCCTTCAGCAAATTTTTCCAAAAGTGTCATGCAAAGAAGCAGGTTTGTGACTCCAACTTTCACCAAAGCATATTTTGATTATTAAATCTCTCACTCTTTACAAACTGCATATTGTGATTATAAGATAGTCTTCATCATTCGACCTTTCTAAATTCATTCAGGAAGAAGTATTAGAGTAATCGGTTTGTTCGTTTAAATAAGGCTTTTTTAGCCTTAGTTAAATATACAGAAAAATCAATTTTTATGGGGTTTAATGCTCCCATAAACTCCCACAATATCAAAGAGTCTTATGTTTTTGAATGAAAAAGTTTTGATTGACGGCATACCTGTCAAAGAGTTTATATTTTGATTAGTTCTTATCGCAATCTAAGTAAAGTTTAGACCATTGGATTCCAACCCAAATATCTGGACAAGACAATAATTTAATATCAAAATTCAAAATCATCTGGAATCTCTTCCAGGTCTTTCGAAAGAAATAAATTCCATGGATGAAATTGCTGTAGTTGTAATAACAAGCGGACATCCGAGTTATGCGGGTAACCTCAACCTTTTTTCCCTGAAACCAATACTTTTCCATGCGATGGAATATGTAGGACAACATGCTACTATCAGCGAACTTAAAAACGTTTGTTTTTTCTTGTCATTCAACCAAATCTCATTTACTTGAAATGAAATTTCGAAGCAAGGAGAAGAATTTACATTGAATCTGAATGACCTAAATGACTATGCAGTAGAATATGATACAATGTGAAAAAATAGAATCAATGAGATTATAGATATTAATTTGAAATTTATAGACTTTTTTTTGAAATTTTTTATAGATCTAAATTATAAACTGTTGAAAAATTGAAAATTCATTATTAAATAAAATTTACATTGTATGATTGGTCGCATGGGCAATTAGAAATTGCTGAAAGGTATTTAAATTTTAATTTTCCGCTCTTTTACACAAAAAATTAATTGAATACAATGAGTGGTTTGAAAATATTTCAGATGTAAGCAATATCGTTTCAGTTAAGGAGATAGTTGTATAAGTTTTCCTTAATATAACTCAATTTTCATTTTTAGAGACCTTATCGTAAACTAACGGAAAATGTAGAAGTTTGGAAAACTCCCGGTCCCACACAACAAAGTCTCAGTGTTCTGGTTTATGACGTGAAGGGGTATGGAACGGTAGCTATTGTTGGCGATTTAATACCCACAGAGAATTGCATTTTCAACAGGGTTAGCTCTTTATTTTTTTTTTTTTTTTAAGACAAAGTAATCGAATTTTCGCTTCACCGATAATATATTATGCATACAAAGTCACTGCCTGGATATTAATTGAAGTTCTATGACTGACATCTTTAGAGATTTTCTGGAATTAAAACTTTTTACAAAAACTTTTCAGACCCATCAAAGAAAATATTTCATTGCACATATACTTAGCACTCATTTCATTCAAAAAGCTTAAATAGAAAAAAAATTAGTTTAACAAAATAGGAAAATAATTATTTAATTTTATTTCAGATTTCAGTTAATTTTTTCATTGCCGTAATCATCACTTTGCTTTCATTTGGCAGTAATGAAAGAAACTCTTTATGTCTTATATAACAAACATAAGAAAAAATAATTAAAAAGTAACTTCAGACAAATTCAAGTGTAGATCTAGATGAAAGTGCTTGGAATCCACTGATCAATAGGCAAAACTCGAATTTGATCATATGTTTAGCGGACTGGATTATTCCTGGCCATGGGCAACCTTTCAGAGTGTCACCGCTTTATAGGTGAATTTATATCGAAATTTTTTGCTGAATAAACCATTTGAACCGATCTACTCCTGAAAATTTGATGGTCCAAAAAATTTAAAAGAATTCGAAAACGATTTTTTTTCAATTTCTAGCAAATTATCATAAATCTCTAATTGTTGTTTATTTTACTGTTTTGAAGAGCAAACAGTTGTGTTCTTTATGTCCTGTTCTTTACCAATAAATTTTTTATCGGCAGAAAATATTTGTTAGTTTTTTGAAACCAAAAAAAAATTCATTTTAGGCAACGAGCAGGATGTACACGTTTGTCAGCACAGCAGAAATTCCGTAAGATGTAATCGGAAAAACAATCTCTAAAAATTGACAATTTTGATCGATTAATTGTTAATTTATTCCTATTTAATCTGTGATAAGTGGAAGAGTAGTGACAGTTGTAGCATTTTATTTATTATTATTTTGTTCTTAGTGATCAAACAACAAGACCTGATGACTTTCCATGTGAAAATAAAGATGTTGTCATTCAATAATTTGCCATTTTTGTTTTCGCAATATGAATTACAACTTCGACTTTTTTTACCACGCAAATCTGGTGAATCAAACTACAATAACAGGGTAATAGTTGCATTCGGTGCATTTAAGAAAACCATTTGGTAACGAGATCAGTAGAAATTTTGTTTAGAAACCGGATGAAAACCCTCAAATAAGAAATTATGATTCTGGGACTTCTTTAATTATTACATAAAATTCTTACGGGTAAATAATGAGCTCACTAGCTTTAGACTATTTGATTTGATGAATCATTTGATGAATAAATTTGATGAATCATTTGATGAATGAACTTGATGAATCAATATCGAATTAGATGCTTTCGCATTTTCGCCAACACATTTGCAAAAGTATAATTTATTCTGTTAATATGTCGGCATTCTTTGTAATCATTGCTCTGCCAAATCAGTAACAGTGGACATTTTGCAATCCCTTTTCAATCAATTTTTGCAATTTTTTTGAAATTTTTTATAAATTTTTTCCGGATGATAGATAACGATGATTGTTAAAGATTGCAAAATTATTCATCAAGAATGGTTTCAGTATATTCGGGCAAAAGTTATCGGAATTGCTTCGATTAAAAACACTCTGAATAACCAGTCATTAATGTGCAGGTATTCTATCAAAGAATCAGTAAAGCTTGTTTTCGATTTTGAAAATGATTGTAATTTGGAATGGCATAATTTGACTCTGATAAAAATTATAACTTCGTATCCCCTGGCGCAAAATGTCGAACACTTGAACTCGGTCAAATCCTTCCTCTCTTTCGCTAATAGCTAATCTGAGGAAAAAAAAAAACGACCCAAATCTACTTCTACAAAATTCCATCCCAGAAATTTCAGGAAATGAAGGAATGAAAAGTGATAAAAGCAAATATTGTGATATATTTAACTTCGGACAGCAACACTGAAAAAGAATTACCAAAAGAGTGAAAAGTTGCAGCTACTAATACTATTACAAATATTGAAATAAAAAAATGATATAAAAGATGAAATAATTCAACTCAGCTATCAATCATTAATTGATAAGAACGATGAAAGTTTTAGCTGGAACTGACAAAAAATATAATTACCAACATTTGCGTGGACACCGACTGATCATAAATCAATTCCCAAACGTCACAAACAAGTTAATATTCCCAAACGTCACGCATAGTTTAAAGTAATTCACTAATTCACTAATTTTCACATGAATATTAACTAATCAAATATCGGCATGAAACTTGGATTTTATAAACTAACTGATTCAGTACTAATTCAATAAAAATTCGTAAAGCCTTAAAATTTCAAATTGCTTTTAGTTATGAATGCCCAAAAGAAAGCGGATGAAATGGCAAAACTTGGCGTTTCAACAGTGCAATAACACCGTAAACTATCAACTTTAATTGAATTCAAATGTATCTTTGCAGTACTTTTTACTTTTTTTGTGAAAAAAAAAGAGATATAGTCTTGACCTTATCTAGCTGTTAACTTTTTCCTCATTCCTTCAAGTATTTGCTATTTTCTCTCCTAATATCCTTCCACATATTCATTTACCTCTTCATATCTTACGTGGACGTTTGATATTTATGTTGCAGAAGCATTAACATATGATAAAGGCTAGCCGATAGTTACAACAAATAATTCAGCTAGTTCAATGATTATGATAATATAAAATAAGATAATCAATAATTAAATTAAAATAAGTAGACAGAAGATGACTGTACTGAAAATCAGTGTGCTACGTAGAACCTTAATCAGATCCTGATTAAATCATCAGGATGACAACTCTCCATTTTATTAGACTGCTGTATTAAATTGTTCTGGGTAAAGTAATGCATCATATCTGATATGTAATAGCATTAATGAAGAAGGATTGTTTGTGAGATTTGAGGAATTATCAGAGATTTCTGATTCACAATTTGAGTAATTCTAGAGACTTCTGATTCACGATTTGGGTAATTACTAGAGACTTCTGATTGACGATTTGAGCAATTACCAGAGACTTCTGATTCACGATTTGAGCAATTATTGGAGACTTCTGATTCACGATTTGAGCAATTACTAGAGACTTCTGATTCACGATTTGAGCCATTACTAGAGACTTCTGATTAGCTGAAATGGAGTGGTTGGATAATTTGTACGATGAATCTATCAGTTTATACAAATTGCTTATCAATAGTGTTTGCAAGAGATGAATTGATAACCTTTCGATATATTCTACATCAATGTGCAACAAACATGCACACGTCATTGCCTTTTCACGATTTGCATGTCGACAAGTGCAACGACCGTGTATGTATGTGTGCACCTGTATATGTGTGTGTATGTGTGTATGCGTGTGTGCGTGCATGACCACCGTGTTCATTTAGTGGTTGTTCTACGAGTAGTGATTGAAAGAGTTAAAAGGTCGAAGGTGAAAAAGGTGTGCTAAAAAGGTAACCGAAAGTTGAAGAAGGTATTGCTTGTAAGGTAGTAGCAGTTGAGCAGTGAATAATATTGAGAATATAGTGTGTGTGGATGGATTGAACAGAAGGGAGGAGTGTCGATGTGAAATCGAATGAGAAACAGATGTCGCCTTTACAGCATTTGGTTGTCATTGAAATGTTATTTATATCTTCTTATTGGTAGTTGCACTGATACTTTCTCAAAAAAGATTTTTAATTGCTGTTATTTTTTTTGCCATATATTATCGCACTATCAAAATTTTGTATTGAAATTTTAAATAAAATCAAAATGAACTTTACGTTCATTTTTTGCAGTTTATCACGTAGTTCATTTTTTGCAGTTTATCACGTAGTT
>JARVGP010001223.1:0-19096 GCA_029876185.1 Mansonella ozzardi
AATCATCAAAATAATCTGTAAATGTATGTAATTGTTTTTATGTTAAATGTTATTTTACTAAGTTGTTTGGAGTTTCGTGATATTGAAATTCGCGACACTGTCTGATGGAAAATTTAAGTAATATAATTTACGCAAAATGTTCTAGTATATATTCTATGAAAAATGAAAGCAAAAACCACTGATGCTGAAAGATTTTTTTTTGGAAAAACAATCTGTAAAAGGAATAGTTGATAAGTTTTCCCCCTTTCAAAGCAAGCATTTTGTAGAACGGAAAAAAAACAGAAAGGATTGTTGGCTGAATAAAAATATTTCAAATTAATGACAAAATTGCTGTTGAAAATGCGAGTGGCAATTTATTTCAGATTTCTCAATATCTAATTGAGAAATAAATATCCAAAAAATATGTTTGATATCTTCCGGTTATTAGACGAATAAAAAGAAAATGGAAGAATGAAAATAATTGAAATAAAAGTAAAATTGCTATTGAAAATGCGATAGGAAGAAGTTTTCTTTCAATCATTTTGTGTTTGCATTGAATGTTTCCTGTTTACATCCATAATTATCAGGCCTTAAACAGCAATCCGCTGCGTTATAATTTTCATATTTACCGTGGAATATGGGTGAACAACTAGTTCGTAGTATTAAAAGTAAGTACGAGTTTTAATTTTGATTTTAATTTTTTTACCGTTTGCGGGATACTATGACTTAAAAATATAATTTGATGTTTTTTTTTCTTTACTCTTCAATCTAGTAATAATTAATAATCGAAATTATTTCATAAATAATAGAGTACTGTTATAAAATGCAAGCTTTTATAACAGTATATTACAATGTAAGAATTTTACGCACTTTATCAGTGATTGATAGTATTAATTGTATTTCTGGGATTACCTTTATTAATTAGCTAATTAGGCTCAAATATTTCTATTGGTACTAGCAATAATTAAATGAGTTGCTGCTATATTTCATGAAATTATTCTTCATCTTATCCAAACTATCAAGTGACTACATTTTGTATACTTTCAGGCTAATTGCCCAATCTAAATTGGTTCATTTAAGATTTTTTTCTGCCGTGAAATAAAATAAATATATTGCCTAAATTAAGAAACTGAGATTATGCTAATTAGTTTCTCTCCAACAAATACAATTATTGCAAAAATGCAAAAACAACAACATTCATAAAACATATGTTAACACTATTTTTTATCGAGAACAAAAATAGCAGCAAAAACTGTGAAATGCAATTGAACTTTGATCTCTTTTATTTGAAATTTGATAGAGAAAAAGAAGAGTTCAAAAATGAATGAAATTATACATTATACTTGCATTGCAATATAATTATTTCGCATCTTTGTTGGAGATTCCAAAAAGAAATCCGAAAGAAAACAACAACAAGTTATGAAAAACTATCGTTATTCTAATTATTAAGTGCTTGCTATGATAACATTTACCAAGAAAACTGCATAAACACTATAGTGATTCTGGAATAACTCACACCATTCTTTGAAACTCTCATGTACTGACGACACTGTAGTGATTCTGGAATGTATAACTCGCACCATTCATTGAAACCCCCATATACTGACGGACAATATTTTTTAAACGAATTTATACAAAACTAATCGATTGTTGTATTTATTTTCATATAAATAATAAAATATTTATATGTGGTAATGGTAATTTTTAAAAATTTTTTTGAACTTTCCATACTAAAACTAACACGTGGAATTAATAAATTAGTATTTTTTCAGTAATTGATTTTCGTATTTCAGAAAATATTAAACATTCATTTATTAACAAATAAATTTTTGCCAATTAATACAGATTAGTTAAATTTCCAAAAATAACTAGCAAGTTTAAACATTTTATGAAAGCAAATAGCAAAAATCTATGAGAAATAAAATTGACCTTGCAACTGCTTACACAATAACTAACTTTTTTGTATCCATTATGTTTTTTGAAACTTTTCTGACAAATTTAATTTCAATTTTCTATTTCCTATCTTCGAAGTATTACCTTTTTTTAGACCATCAGAACTTTTTCTTTGATTATAATTATGTTGCAATTAATGAAGTATTAAATACTCTCAATTATAATATATTACGAATAGTTTGCTTATCATTAATGACATATTAATTATATAAACATTGCAGGATTCACCACATTTATCGTAATCCTTCAAACTCTTATCAAGAGAGCACAAAACTTTTTGGAAATTTTCTTAAAAACTTTTTATTTATGCCAATTTTTTCTTTCATTTTAATTAAATATTCAATAATCAATGCAACTCATATATTTATGTTACACTGAATACATAAATACTCGAGCACTATCGAATGTTCATTTCGTATTTAAATTAATAATAATGATTACTTTTATTTCGTGCATTTCATAAAATATACATTTTGTATTATTGCTATTTGGAACAAATGAATTAATTTCAGATATAAATTGTCTCCCTAATTAATGATTAAAATGAAAGATTTTCTCCTTAAAATTAGTTAAGCATAAATCTTTTGATCCACAAAAAAAAAAAATAAAATGATTCATAGAAAACGAGCAGCGATTGCAATTGGATGATACAATTGTTGAAACAAAATTGCAAGAAACAATAACATTAACGAAGGCTAAAGATTTGATCAAGAATAACGAGCCTAGAGAAACTTGGAATCGAAAAGCTGATTTTCTCCTATCTGTAATTGGCTTTGCCGTAGATTTGGCCAATGTTTGGCGCTTTCCGTATTTATGCTTCAAAAATGGTGGAGGTTTGCTTTTTTCAAGGAAAATAAATTGCGTAATAAATTTTGTACGAATTGATCAACATATTATGCTTAGGCTTAATGCTTCAATTATTTATAATTATAATTTATTGAAAAAAAAGTAAAAGTTATGATAATTAATTGTAAATATTTATTGGATTAGATTATTTCAGGAGCATTTTTAATACCATATACATTAATGGTAGTTTTTGCTGGTGTACCATTGTTTTACATGGAATTATCCTTGGGTCAATATTACAGAAAAGGAGCAATTACTACTTGGGGTTGGATTTGTCCACTTTTCAAAGGTTGAAATTTTTGGAAACTTTAAAATTTTTTCAAAATTTCAAATTTTAGATGATGTAGAAAATGCAATTGATAGAGATTTGTTGAACAAAAATTAAAATATCATTTTATAAAAAAATTTTTGAATGGCTAAATTTAGTAAAAGAATTAATAAGTAATTTGATAAGGGAAAAAATGAAAAGAAAGCATATAAAATGATGAATGATGAAAAATGAATCAAGCATATATTGAATAATAAGAGAAAATCAGAACTGATTGAATAAAGTATCTGAAAATAATTGATAAGAAACGGTGATGGGAAGAAATATATGTACATTGATAAGATGATAAATGATAAGGAAAAAAATTAGGACAAGAAATATAGTTAATTTGTAAATTTCAGGAATAGGATATTGTGTGATACTGATAGCATTTTATACGGATTTCTTTTATAATGTTATTATTGCCTGGTCGCTGCATTTTTTCCTGAAATCATTCACGACTCAATTGCCGTGGGCATCCTGTCAGCATGATTACAACAGTGTCATATGTTATGAGCCAAGGTTATCATTCATTAATTATCACAAATAGTTTCAAACATTTCACCATTATATTCTCAAATAATATAACTGGTGAGTTTTCAGTTTTTCATTTTTTCTTGCAGTGTTTTCAGGAAAATTTTTTCTTTAATTCGTTTGCTTTATTAATAACTTTAAAAATAAAATTATCAGAAAAATTCTTCACATTTGTTATTCAAAATTCAAAGTCACATACGTAGCTTATTAGCAAATTTAAACGCTTCATTACATAGTTCATCAGCAAATTTCATTTTACATTACGATTGTCTTTGATCTTTCAGCTGGAATCACAACAAAAACGGTGAATGTGCTCAACCATTAAATAATTCTGACATGGGTGCTATATCTGCTGCTGAGGAATATTTCTAGTAAATTTTTTCCGAATTTGCAAACATAAAATTTTTTTTTGCCGAAAAATAATGCCTTACTAAATTATCATCATTCTCATTACGATTATCATCTGTACTATTGCCCAACTACATTAATATTATCGTCAATATATACGTCAATATCATCATCACTGTCATTAATAAACTTTAATAAACTTGATGATTATTATTTGCTATTTAACATGATAAATTATTATCACTGTTGCCGTTAGCATCTTTATCATAAGTACCATCGTTTTTGTCATCAATATTTTTACTAGTATGCATACATTATCAACAAATGAAAGAGCGAAATTCTATGACTTATACTTAACTTTGTTTACAGTAAGGAATTCCTTGGCTTGCATACACCTGGTGCAACAAATTCATCAGTTGCACATTCATTAAATAATCTTGGTCCACTGAACTGGGAAATGATGTTTTGCCTTCTACTTATTTATATCATTTGCTATTTTTCTCTTTGGAAAGGTATCAAAACGAGTGGAAAGGTTTGTTCGAAGTTTTAATAAAATTTAAAGATTGTGGAAACTTAATAACAAAATCATTACTTTCCCAATTTCTCTAAATATTATATAATAGTAAAATCAAAACAATGCAACAAAAAGGTACAAACTCACTCAAAAAATTTTTTTTCGTTCTCTCTATCACACTTTTCGCAACAATGGAACATTAAAATCAATTAAATTTATAAAATTTAAATTTAATCTTACTATTTCCTTTTAGCTCATATTAATGATAATAACAATAATAGCAATAAACAACAACAATAATAAAAATAATAATGGTAATAATAATGATGATAGTAATGATGATAAAGACAATGATGATGATAATAATAATAAGTGTAATATTAATAAAATAGAAGTGATAGTTGAAATAATATTAATGTTATAACAGATAGTATGGTTTACGGCAATATTCCCATATGTTGTCCTGTTAATATTATTTATTCGCGGCATCACTCTGCCGGGAGCTGAAAAAGGCATAAAATATTATATTGAACCGAATCTCGAAAAATTAACTGTTCCAAGTGTTTGGCAAGATGCTGCTACTCAAGTATTCGTTCATTTAGCAGTTCATTCAGTAGTTCATCCAGTAATTAATGTTAATTAATTTCGAGAAATAATAAATGAATATTGCAAATGAACATGTTCTATGTATCAAATTAATTCATATTTGAGTTTTTGTTGGTTGGTGAAATTGGAATCATATTACTATATTCTGGAATCTAACGTTAAAATATTCGGTCAGCAAGCAATAATGTTGATAATGAAATTTTTGCTCATTGTATAATTTATATATTACAGTTTTTGACTTTATTGGATAAGTAATCATCAATAGTTGCAGCATTATTGTAACTATTAGTGCAGTGCTATTATAATTAATTATAGTGAAATTATTGTAATTAAAATTTGCTGAAATTTAGAGAAAATCTATTACATGGAAATAATCAATTCAGGTTTTCTTCTCACTTGGTCCAGGATTTGGAGTCTTAATGGCTTACTCATCATACAATGAATTTCACAACAATGTTTATTAGTAAGTTTTTAAGTTATCAGTAATAATTTAGCTACTTGAATCATTTATATAAATGTAAGAATTGGTTGTAAAATATTGCATAATTTGTTGTAATCAGCAATTATGACTATAATCTTTAAAATTTGCTAAATTGCAATCAATTAATTATTACTGCAACAAATTTTGTTACTTTTGTATAGTTTTGCAACTCTGCTTATTTATGGATAATAGTTAACGTGAAATGACATAAGTTTTTGTTTACCAATATAATTGCCAATTTACTGATCATTAACTGAAATATTTTCCTACAATCAATTTTTTCCTGAAATAATTATTGCAAAGAAATTGAATTAATATTTGTGTTCCAATAAATTGACACTTTTAATCTTTATTCATTAAAAGAAAACTTTTAAACAATTCGATCCCAATATCATTCCAGAATATATTGAACTTAATTTTAAATTAATTTGAAATTTTAGTGACGCATTAATAACAAGTGCAGTTAATTGTGCAACAAGTTTTCTGTCCGGTTTTGTCATCTTTTCGGTAAATTCTCTTGTATATTTCATTTTATGATCCAATTTCAAGTATGTGAATTATTTTCATTGTTTCACTAATCTTTACATTTTCATGTGCTTGGCTATATGTCATGCAAAAGTGGTGAGCCAATACATAATGTAGCTCAGGTAAGCCATTTTTATTTTATTTATAAATATACTGACATGGTACAATTCAAAAATATAATTATTATTAATGCTTTTTTTGACTTTTCATACTCACATCCAAATTTGAACTGTTTTTATTATTAATTCAGTATAATATTCAATCAATTCCACCTACTTATTTATTTTATGGTAGTTTATTTTACCTATTCATTTATTTCTGAAATAGGTATATATAATTATATTTAATTATTTTGAGACAAGTTATTTTATTTGTTCATTTATTTTGCAGCACACAATTTTACCTATTTTTTATCGATAATTTCAGGAGGGCCCAGGACTTGTATTTGTCGTTTATCCGGAAGCATTAGCAGCAATGCCGGGTGCTTCAATATTTTCCTTAATTTTCTTCTTAATGCTGCTTACACTTGGATTAGATAGCTCGGTAATTAAATTCAGCTTTCTTTTTTCAACAATTTGCTCAATAATACAAAACAAATAGATGGATAAATCTAAAATTTTGCATAATTTATATTTTTATTTTCAATTAATTTTTCCTCTGTTAACAAAAATTAATAATATTAATAATTATTAGGCTAAAAGACTTACTTACAAGAAAGGAAAAACATCTCTAGCCTAATAAATTTTACTTAATAATTTTTAATTAATGCGAGAAAACAAAAACTTTGCTAATTGGAAAATTTAATTTTAACATAAGACTTGTATTAAAAGTGAAATAGCTGGAAAATTTACTTTACATCCGATTGCTAATATTAAAATATCAAAAACTTAAAATAATTAATGAAAAAGTTTGATTTCCAATTTGTTTAATGAAATTAAACGATTTCAAAAACACAATTTATTAATTAGAACATTTAGTTTGGTGGTTCTGAAGCAATAATCACCGCATTAAGTGATGAATTTCCATTGCTAAAACGTCATCGAAAATATTTCGTCGCTATACTATTTACATTTTATATGTTTGTTGGAACTTCTATGTGTACTAAGGTTATTTTCTTCTAACTATTAATAATATCATATCAATTATTCTTATCATTAATGAGTATATCAAATACGCATCATATCAGCACATACATTTATTTCTTATTCAAAAAATGAATATTGAAAGGTAATTAGTTTCCTTTTCTTTTTAATTAATAAATTCACTATTTTGTAGATTTAATCGAAATTGATTAATGCTTGTTTTTAGGGTGGTATTCTAATTATGGAATGGTTAATTGTCTACGGCACCTCATGGGGTTTATTAATTGCGGTATTCTGCGAAACAATTGTCATCTCATTCATTTATGGTCAATAATGTTTAATGCTATAAAAAATCATTTTAATAACCGTTGGTTATTAAAATGATCGCGGTTATCTCTTTTACTCCTTTACGTTTAAAAGAAAACATTTTAGTTTTTTTTTTTTTTTTTGGATGAAAAAATTTAACAATCAAAATTCATTATTATTATTAATATTGCAGTAAATTGATTTCTGTTTCCTAAACCTTTTCTTGTCCAGAAATCATTTTAGTTGCATCTATTTATAGCAGGAATTACAAGGCTCAAATCCTGAAAATTAACTTTAAAACTTTTTAACATTAAAAACACCCACTCCCTTAATTAAATCAGTTTTTTCTACTTTCTTCACTCCGCCATTCTCAAGCTTATAACTTTAGTTCTTTCGGACCATTAGGCAGGAATCGCTGCTTTTTGGAGCATTAATATCATGAGTTTTGTTCCAAACTTGTTCCAAATGGTTTGCACCGATCCCGACATGCTGATACTCAAATATTTTTGTCATTCCTTAGTGCCAAAAATATAATTTATTGATTATTAAAACAAATATGTGTCAGGCGATGAATTTTATCTAATTAATTATTTCCAGGAATAAGCAATTTTGTGCAAAATTTAAAAGAAATGCTCGGTTTTGAGCCAGGATATTATTGGCGTTTGTGTTGGACTATTGGTGCTCCGATTTTTTTATTGGTTAAAAATTTCACAATTTATTCATTTAATAGAACTATTAGTAAAGCAAATTAATTGCAGCATGTTTCTCTGAATTTATCAACTTTTAAAAACCTTTTAAAAATCTCATTCAATTAACTGTATCAATGTCTTGTCAATTTTAGTGTACCATAATTAGCTGTTTTGCTAATTATGAACCATTGAAATATCAAGATTATATTTATCCACAAATAGCTAACACTCTTGGTTTAATATTTTCACTTTCAACTATATCGGTAATATTCATCGTCGGTTTTTACGAATTTCATACCGCGAAGGGTGATACTTTCACCATGGTATGTTTTCAATCAAATCAATTCACACATATTCATTTAATCATTTAATTAAACCACTGGAAATTGAATTATTAAGTATTTGAAGTATTCACGTATCCAGCTAAACAACTGATTTAAAAGTGTTTATTTCGTGCTTGGTATTTTTTTAAATCTTCAAAATAACATATTTAAAATATAACGCTAATTTCGAAGCAATTTAAAAAATAGATAAAGCAAAATTGAATTAATCTTTATGTTAAACAAAGAATAATTGACCACATATAAATTTTTTTTCAGAAGCTGAAAGCAGTTTTAACGCCTCATCGATTGGATGTTATCCACAGCAAGGATATCACTTCACCTATGTCGTATGATGAAGTAAATTTATGATAATGATATCACATTTCATTTAATTCTACTGGCATAAATTGCATTTGTATTAAATTAGTAGAAACAGACATTATTCTTCTCCTAAATTCTAGAAAACCGATAGATCTTTTAATCGCAGCTAAATTACATTAAGAAACATATGTTTGTTCCGAATGACTGTTAAGATTTTGCGAGTAGTTTTATTTTCATCATTTGCTCAGATAAACTGAAATTTAAAAATGTATTTCTTCAATAATTTTTTTAAATATGCACAACGAAGCGAAAATCTGCAAAACTTTCATTTTAAAAGCTATTTCATTCAAATTATATTACTGGAGAAAAATTCCCTTACCATTTCCCTCATCTGTGTTAGCAATTAATTTATGATATTTCGTGTAGCAATTCGACTATTACCATCAGTTTAGCAGTAAGGTAAAAATAAATCAATGGAATCCTATCGAAAATTGCTAAAAATTGTGATTTAAGCGGATATATTGCGCAAGAATGAAGAGAGAAATTAATTTTAACCGACTGGAACACTGTAATATAATATTTCGATAAATTACATTTATTCCAACCAAATGTCTTCCAAAAGTTACAAGAAAAATTGGAAGAACAAACTATTTACGTCAAGTTTTTTGAATGAGTTCTCAGTATCGCAACGAATTGAAAAAAAGCTACTTAATAAAAAAAATACATTAACGAAGCAAAAATTAACATATAATGAACAGAGTAAAAAAAACATATATTCTACTTTTGCTTTAACTTTGCAGTAGCTATATGCAAACTAAATGAAAATCGTAATTTGAATTTTATCATTGGGTAGAAAAATAAACTGGAAAATATATCGAATCTGTTGAATCATTACGCTAAAATTAAAATTTGAAATTAAGTTATTCCAAACTCTGATTTTAACTGCATGTTTACAATAACACTGAAATATTATATGCAGCAAAATAATTTACGAAACTGTCCAGTGCACAAAACAAATCTGTCCACAAACAAAAACAAAACAAAGCACAAAATTTCAAAACAAATTAAATGAAAATCTTTAATCGACCTCCATTCCAAGCTCATTTACGCTGTTAGCGTCAACTTTCGGTACATTATCAGACGCAGCATTCTCACCTTTTTGACCTTCACTTTCTTTGGCCGTTTCCTTTGCAGGCTCAGTTTTTGCTGGTGGTGGTTTTGGTTTGTTCAGTAGAGGCAAAACAATATTTTCAAATTTCTAAAAATAAACTGGTAAAAACTGCAAATGGTAGATGAAAAAATCTCCTTGAAAAATTTTACTGTAATCCTCTTGTCTACTTATATTCATGATTCAAGCTGATAGGAACCATCCTTTTTACCTGTTGCTCATCCTTTATTTGATGAACAAAAACGATTGGCGGTTCGGTTTTCTTGCGCATTTCTTGGCGATTTCTTTGATCATCCACCCACTTTTTCTTCTCTTCTACCGCTGATATCACCTAAAAAAATAAATCAAGCCATTTACAAATAGGGTTTTCAGCACTATCAGCAGATTACAGTTCCTTTTTGAATCGTAAAACTGCAGAATCCAACCTCACATGAAGACAAAAAAATGGAGACAATGTACCTTTTCCATGTCACTTGATCCAAGATGCGCATATTTATCACTTCCTTTTGTGTATTCATCGTAAGCTTTACGAGCTCTCTAAAATTTCTAGTTTTTATTCATGGAAATAAATGAATTAAAAACAAACTATTAAATTGGGCAATCATTTCAATTTTAGAAGTGCAATTGGGATTCTAAATTCTTCCTTTCCCAATAAACTCGACAAATTCCCATAAAATCGAAACTACCATAATGGCTCGATCAAACTCTTCGAAAACATTCCTTCGATTCTCGTATTCGCGATGCCGTTCCTGAACAGGATCGCCCAATTTCTTCAGCTCAGACATCCTAGCATCATATACTTTCTTTTCAACATCTTCGCCTTCATCATAAAGCCAGTTCTCTGTTTTAGTTAACAGTTCTCGCAATTTCCCGGCATCCTGCAATAATTACAATAATGTCATCGTACCCAAGTTTAAATCTTTCATATCACATCCTTTCTATCATCAGTAAAAGACGTACCTCAAGTAGCATATAATGACAAAAAAAGAACCGATCCTAACTTATATTGGCCTGTAAAGGTAGGACAGAAAAAATAATACGGGTGGCGGAAGCTAATAACATGGATCGATTTCTGACGATTGAGAGATCCCAGTAATTTGCACAGTTGGGAGAAAAATCTAACCTCATCAGAGACAAATTCAGCGTATTCATCCGATAATTTATCACGCATATAGTACACATATTCCTCAACAGCATTTTTCGCATCTGCTTTCTCTTTTTCCACACGATCTTTTCCTTGCATTTCCTTCTTAAAAATTAACAAATATTTGGAATAAGGTGTGTTGTAAGTTGATTAATAGAAATCATACTGTTAATTATACTGATTAATAGGAATTATACTCTATTTGTTACTAAACAGATAGTGAATTACATTTTCTAAATCTTATAAGTTATAAAGTTAGTAAAATTTTGATTTCTTTTTAACTATTCTATATCGTGCGGAAAACCGCAGATGTCAGAAAAATATAATCATCCACCGGCATGATAACACTGCCCGTTTCCTATTTCATATTACAGTTATCTGTGCGTATATTAACGCCACCTAACGATTCTGCCTTCTGTACTTGCACATACATTTGTAATTTCATGCTGCCTCTCTTTCGACTGTAAATCCGAATTCTTTCATTAATTATACAGTTATACGGTTCTTGCATCTTAGCTAGCTGTAATAAATAAAACCTCATCCTACAAATTGGGAAACTAACCTCGAATTGTGTTAACTGCAGTTCGTTAGCAACAATACATGGAACGTGTTCTTCAACTGGTAAATCCACTGCAATTGTTTTAGTTTTTGGTCCGTTATTATTCAGTACTTTCTGATTTTCCTCAGCAGGAGGTATGACATTGCTAGTCGGTGCACTTGCATTTTCGTTTTTATCCTGATTTCCTTTAGCATCATCAGTTTCCATTGCTTCAGTTGCTTTTTCAGTTTGAGTCTAAACAATATTATAAGTTTCTCTGGAAATCAATCTTGGCAGCTAAAGGACATATAAATTGTGTCGCTGAACAACTTACACTTAGTGGAGTTGCTTCGACGATTTCGGAAGTGTTTGCAGAACAAACCGAAAACACACCATTAGGATTGATTCGAACTTTCACCTTTATTTTCCTTGCTTCGTTATTTGGTCCAGGTGTAACATTTTTTACAATCCATGAACCTTACAAAAATATGTATACATTTTCATATTATTCAAAGTAAAAATCAAACCTTAAATAAACTTTTTAAATCAATAAACTAGCTAATACTGCTCTTATCCACATACCTATATGTCGTGTCGGATGTGGAACTTGATTGGGATATGAATAACTGGCATCAAGTTGAAATGGTTCCAATCGATATAATGTAAGCATTTTGGAAAAGGGAAATTCATCATGTTCAATGAATACATCATTCTCGCTGAAAGCGACAACCACAATGAAAAAACCTGAGAGCAACTCGGACAAAGTTAATCACCATCTAAAAATATTTCATACATACCCTCCTTCATTTTGTCCGGCTCCTGTCCACGAAAGTTTGATTCTGTATGGCTGATTATCTCTTACTGAAAAGTCTCGAACTTTAAACGCTGGCGAAAGAATAGCACACTTCATCGCAGCACCTGTAATTAATGCATTTAAGAGATAAAGAGAAACCTTATCAACATGAACCGAATTTTATGAAATACCACTAATTTTAAAACTCGTAACTTAGAAAGCATTGGTGGCTCGTTCGCGAACAAGCGTTTTATGTTATCAGTTTGTAATGATTCAAAAAGCTCTTAAAAAAAGTACCTCGAGCTACAGCCTCATCCTGATTCATCGTTGTTTTCGGTTCTTTCCCGAATATTTCGGAAATAATTTTTTTGATGACCGGGATACGAGATGAACCACCGACTAATTCAACAGATTCCACTTCTTCCGCCTTCTTCCCACATTCTTGGAGCAAATTTGTCAGCAAAACACGCACACGGTCCAGAAGCGGTTGTGCGAGCTCTTCGAATTGAGAACTGAAACAATGTACGCCATAACGAACATCTCCATTAAAACTAAAATAAAACCAGAAAACTAGCTTCATATGAACAATCAAACTGAAATAATTATTACCGTTGCATCTTTCCTGTGACATCCATATCATTCATGAAACATTCAATATTCAGTGGTATAGCGGTACTATTCGTCGACATTTGCTTTTTAATTTTTTCGCATTCATCCAAAAGTCGAAACCATGCCCGTTTATTACTTGCAACAGCAATCTTAAAAATTTTGAACAAATAAATAAAGAGTTTAAAGTATTGCCGTTCACAGAGATATCATACACAGAATGGTAGTGCTACAAGATATGAAATTTGTGGAAAAACGTTCAGGATAGAGTGGTCACTTTTATTACAACATTTAAAGCTCGAATACTGGTGGCAATTGAAGCAAACAATTAATTTCTTTTACATTACAAACAGTACTAAGGTAATTCAAATCCTATCCAGACAGGTACAATTTCAATCTAAAATTGTAGTTCAGATCATAAAATAAATAAAGACTCTCACCTTATAGGTGTCATGGAACAATTTGCTGAAATAATCTCGTATCAAATCGTCAAAAGCGAGACCCCCAACTTCGAGATCATATGTCGCGCCAAGCACCTGTGAAGTGCATTATATTAATTAGCAATTAACACATTATCATCCCTTACTCCTATCTAAATGTTCAAATACAGAATATACAAGCTTTCAAGATCATATACAGAAATATTTCGACGTTGATGAATATAACGAGAACAGGGAACCTTCTCCCAAATCTCTGATCAGATAATTATAAACTGTTATAAGTATCACAATTAACTGTTATAACAATTATAACTGTTATACCTTAAGGATCAGCAAGGAATAAATCTATTTACAAATCATTTCGATTAAGTATTTTCATTAATAAAAAAAAAAAAACCCAAAACTTGCAGTGAGTTTGCCCTTATTATATGCCACAAGGACAGCTTGCGCAGCGGAATGTCCTATATCGATGAATGCTACAATTCGAGACGGTTCGTTCTCTGCTGGCAAATCCTGTTTGTAAATACCTGAAATCGATACTCACAAGGACTCCAGATGTACAGAAATATTTTAATCCGAAGCTCGCCGTAACTTCATGAAAACACTGATAAAAGAGATACTCATAACAAATTTTCAAAACGAAGCAAGTCAGAAACCCAAAAATTACGAAAAAAAGGCTTGGTAAATAAAAATAAAATGATCTAGCTATTGCTAAAAACTAATCTGAAAAGTACATACCATATGCAAGAGCGACAGCTGTGGTCTCGTTAAAAATTTGTAAGCAATTTAAACCTGCCATTCGGGCTGCTGCCAACAGAGCGCGTCGTTGGGCATCAGCAAAGTAAAATGGTACCTGAATTTAATTGAATCTGATGAATTAGTAATCGAATCATCATGCACACTGGCAACATGGAATGGTATGGACCAGACTGAATGTATTATTAAGCAAAAAACAAATAATAAAGTGTATTACCGAAACAACACAATCGGTGACATTCCTCATTGCGTGAGAACTATTTTCCGTGATATCCTTTAATTTAACAAGAAATGCTGCTACCACTTGTTCTGGGGTAAAAACCCGTTCTTCATCAAAATATTGGACCTGAAGATGAAATGGTCAGATGCATCTCCCACTTACACCGTTCGGCAAGTGAAAAAATCCGAACACATGATTTTAAGGTCCTAAAAACTGGAAAAGGACAATGTTGTGGCATGAAATATACCTTGAATCCAATATCATCATTAGGCAACTGGATCATTTCACATGGTATGAACTTTCGGTACTTTTGGGCAATTTGGTCGCTAAATTTCCGCCCTAATAGATGTTTGAAATTTATAATTGTGTTTTTAATGTTCGTGTTCAGTTGCTGCCGTGCGGCAACACCCATAGAACGCCCTCGAGTGGTGAATGCTACACAAGACCTAAAAACAAACAATATATTATTAATAGTGATTTTATATTTAAGAATTTCATTTCAACACATCACTAATGTCATCACCAAACACATCATCCATCATTCTACAACCAATGTCTTGAAAGTTTCATTTTATTCAGAAGTAATAAATCACTACAAATTCATGAGCTAGGCTTCCAGAAACTTGATCCTGTGAACTAATAATCTAAATTCTTAGTCTTTTCTATTTGCTTTAAAAAAATGAAAACAGTCGTAACAAAAATACTCACGGAGTGGCTCGCAAAGAGTAATCATTGGCGATCGTCTCGATACCTCCTTGACGTGCCACAGCGATGAAACTGTTTATATTACCGAAATCAAAGCCTACTACAGACATTTTTTCTGCTACTCGTAAACTGAAAAAGGGATCAGAAGTAATGAAAAATCATGTGTACCACACAGTCACCTAGTGACTAATGGCAAAAATAATAGTATTCATTATATGGGACAAAGCAAAAGAACTTGAAAAAAATATTTACGAAGTTGACCATACTGAAATTTAGCATTAAATGAACAAACACATTATTAAAGAAAGACCGACAGAAAAAACTGGTATCATGAAACATGGTACAACCTTAGCATTTAAGACTCCCACAAGGCAAGAAACTGGTTATGATCAGTAAATAAATGACTGCTACTCGCACTATATTATCAGAAACATTTCAAAGAATGGATTTACATCGAGAAAAAGAAAAGCACTATTGTGAAAAGAAAGAGTAAAACCTTTACAGACCATACAGCGCTTTTCAGTGTCAAATCACAAAGATGGTGAATTTTAAACTATTAAGGTCAGAATTGCGATTGTAAAAATGTAAGTTGTGGTCAACGGAACCATTATCCAATACAGCGTAAATAAACTATGACATAAACTTTGCAAAAAGAAAACAGAAAAATTTAACTGTCGATGACAAAATGAAAACAGTAGAAAATACGGAAGATCAAAGAGTAGTACCAGTTAAATATCTTTCTATAGCTTCTAAAGAATTTTTATTTCGAACAACTATCATTCAGTATTTTTTAAAATAAAATAATAAACATTCTATTACTTACTACGTTCAAAAGTATCATGCAGAGATCGATTAGAAGTTAAAGTTCTCCAAATACATACTTCTAAATTTTAAGTCTCTTTTTTCAGCATATCTTTTGCAGTTTTCCACCTGTCTTCCATTTAATTTATCACTTATATTTAATGTGGTAATTAATTTTGATTAAGAATTGCTCAGTTTTTTTTCAAGACTTCAACTTGGGTTATGTCACGAAATTGAAACATTGAAAAAAAGATAAAAGGTGGAAACTTGAAGACTGCTATACCATCTGATGCGTCCCATGGTGCATCTCTTCAATTTACAATTAATCTTTACATTTTCGCCTGCTCATTACAAGCCTCTCATGCTATCAGTTCAAGGTTGCAATACGTTGCGTTCATCGGAAAAAACACGCGTCCTTTCAATTTCAGACCAGTCAGAATGATATTTTTACATCAATTTAATATCATAAATTCAGAATTTAATAAGATAAAACTGTTTCGCGTGATTCCCATATCTATCCCTGAATGCTGCTGCATTGAAAGCTTTAAAACTTGCTGCATTTTGCATGGACGACATGCCATCAAAATAGAAAGCGAAAAATAGTGAATAAAGATGAATCATAAAAAACAAAAAGGTGCACGAAAGCGAATCTATTTTGGCTGTAAGAATTTCTCCCTCTTTTTCCTCTCTCCTTATGCAGTTAAGGTAACAGAGAAAAAAAAAACACTCTGCTTCTCAATATGAAATGATAAAGAGACATTTTGAAAGAAGTAACAGTTACACAGAGGACAAAAGTGTCAAAAATTTTGACATAAAACAGCAAGTATGAAGGACATCTTCAAAAACGAAAGTTACAAGCAGTTACAGTAAATGAAGAATAGATTTAGCTAGAATTATATGATGCTTTTACAGGAGAGAGTAAAAATTCAGAATTACGTGAAGTCAAATGAAAATACGTCAATGTTATACCATAATTTTAGCTAAGTCTTCGTTTAACGTTTAACGTTTTTTTTTGTAACGTTTATTCAGAAATAAAAAAAATATATAGTTTGCTTTCATACCTGAAAATTTTACAATACAACCCGTAACAATGCACATTTCTTCCTCTATAACATAATAAGATCAATGAAGAAGTACAAAAGGTAAGGAATGAAATATGTTCGCTGTTGAGTCATGCATCCCTCAATTTCTCCGGAACGGAAAACTAAAATCCATTAGTCTAGGAAAATTTGGCCAGAAAAGGAAATATATCGGAAAATGTGGTGTGAAGTACTTTCTCTATTTCTTTCCTTAATCAGATGCGAGTAAAGTAAACTTTTACCGAATCAAAAAATTCACAAAGAGAAGGATGAGACTACTGTAGGTAACATCTTGTCCGCGGATAATTCGTTATCTAACATTTTAAGATCCCTCAATCAGAAACTTGCGGGTAATTCGTTACTTACCATTACGAGTCCCTCAGTCAGAAACTCGCGGGTAATTTGTTAAGCCACCATTACAAGTCCCTCAATCAGAAACCCGCGGGTAATTTGTTAACCTACCATTACAAGTCCCTCAATCAGGAATCCGCGGGTCAGAAACCCGCGAGTAATTCGCTACCCACCATTATAAGTGCCCGAATGAATCAGGCCCAGCATTGAGAACCACCACCAACACATAAACCTAAGATTAAAACGATTGAGTGGTATCTATCACCGCCCAATTGATTCTGTCGCGAAAGTTCCAGAACATTGCCGAACGGTAGTAGTTTGTTGTATTTGCCACTCAATGAGGGAGATAAAGAGAAGGAGAGAGATAATAGAAAAGGTTAAGAGACAAAGAAAGTAAGGAGAAGAAAAAGAGAGCAAAGGAAAAATTTACGACACAAACATCGAGCATTTAAAAGAAGTTTCCCGAAAGTGCGGGGCCAGTATGCAAATTTCTTGTTCCCTCTTAATAATTACTTTTTTTTTTGCTACTCGATAGAAAAGTTTTGTTTTTTTCGTGTTAAATGAGCTTTAAAAGTTTTTTTCCACTAAATTTGTAATTGTTTTGAAAGATTAATACACAACCAATGTGAAAATAATACGAGAAGTTCAAAGTTTATGTCTCAGGTAATGTATGGAAATGGAGAAAAACTGAAATTGTACAATGATAAGTTTCTGTGCTCAACAATGTACCAATCATTTGAGGCTTTTTAACTAAGCACTACAATACATATGACTTATCATATCATCCATGTCTTTATTAAATTACCCTTGAGATATTTTACAGTGTAATGTTATAAAAGAGGTCAAAGTTTACACATAAAGAAATAAAGTCATTGTAATCACCAAGTTTACTCTGCCAGATATCTAAAGATCATTGAATAAGCTTCTTTTTATTAAGCATATCATTAAAAAAATCGGATGGATAACTAGGTATATCGATTTATGTTCCACAATAAAGATATGAGAAAAGTTCAGGTACTGAACTGTTGATTTGAACAAATATATTAATGAATGTAATAAATAGATTTACAAACATTGTGATTCATTTTTGCAAATCTGTTATTATTTTTTTTTTTATTAATTTCAAGAGACTAACAAAAAGTTAATCGAATGAACTTAACTTAAAAGATATTCATACGTGCATGCAATGACTTAAAAACTTACACAATAACATCTATTTAAAGAGATAAATTAATCTGAAACTCATCCAATTCATATATTTTGTACAGTTCAAACATATGTTGATCTTTTTTTTATCTCTTTAATCAATTTTTTTCAACTCTGATATGAAATACTTTTGCAATAAGTTAGGAATAAGTGAAGAATTAAAATGTTACAGAAATATTTTTGATTTTTGATGCAAATTAAAATAAAATGATTACTTTTATGCAAATTTTATTACTCTCAAACTTTTCAAGCATAATAGCATTCTTTACAACATAACACTAAAGTTTTTGACTCTAATTTTGAAGCCTGGCCTAACTGTAATTCTTGATCATGGAAGTAGCTGATACTGGTTTATTACTGGTGTGCCCATCTTTAGTTACTTGGATGACAAGAACAAGAAAAGTAAGCAATTGATAGCCAGGAATATCCAACGTTCAGATTAGAAATTGTTGATATTCTGGTTGACCACGCGAAG
>JARVGP010001224.1:0-19334 GCA_029876185.1 Mansonella ozzardi
TCAGGACGATAACTGAAGGGCTTTTAGCTTTCAATTTTAATTTCCTAATTGGTTAGGAAATCTCGGATAGGTTCAAACTCCATTTTTGCTTAAATGAAAAAAATAATTTCTCAAAATTTTACAAATCAAACACATTAAGCCTTCATTTTAAAATCGGACATATATTTGCTAATTTAGCTTATTTACAATTCTATTACTGATGAAATTGATCGTTACTGCTTCAAAACTTTTTCATGCTATTAAATCAAATTTAGTGTTTAATTTAATCAACAAATTTCAGTAATTTTGCTAGCAGTTTTATTTTATGGCTAAACAATTGGGTTTAGGCTAATTAATACAATTTGCAGCTCATGGAATAGCATTGTTAATTTTAGATTACCAAAGTGAAGGTTAAACATTTGCCAGTGATTAAGCATTATGTGATATTATTCCTCCTCTTTCCTGTTCTTCTATCTAAGTATCCTTTCAACATTGGTATTTCGCGGTTCGCGTGACACTTTCAATTTTTGTGAATGTGAATGTGAATGACCCGTGTGACGTGTTACTACGTCAGGCGTGGGTAGGAGTTAATATATTACGTTAAGAAAAGTAAACGATATGATCATTTTCTACCACTATGGATTTACATAATTACGTTTAATAAGGTAGCATTAAGGTACATGTAACAGTTATACTATAACAGTATTGCTTTTATCACTTTGCATTTAAATGATGAATGGCTATTTATCAGCTTACATTTTGCGTTCGATAATAACTACGTTATCAGTTTTGCAGCTCGATGATAAGGAGCAATGATATGTAGTGATAACACTCAATCATTCGTTGAAATTAAAGCAATTAACTCATTCAAAAATGTCTCGAATCCGAAGGACAAATCAACTATCGAAAATCATGGTGACAGTGCAACTGTTGACCACGGTTTAGAGTTTTAATAGTACTGTATTTAATTTCGATTGTATCTATATTGGTAGTAGTTGGGAGACAGTTCAAGTGACAGTGTAAATTACTTTTTCTTGTTTAATGTCACCTTTTGTAGCATTTGCTTTTTTTTTCTCATCAGGAATTCAAATTAGATTAACAGATTTTTTTGTACAATATATGTGATGATATTTGCAGAAATGGATGAATTTATGAATGCAAGGAATGTATCTTTTAAAGACGACGAAAACGATGTCTATAATGATAATGTTCAACTTGCTGTTGATGATAGTACGGGTGATGGTATGATGTTGAGTACGAGTTTTCTGGATAATGATATGTTGTTAGAAATGGATGACAAGCTGCATGAACTTGGATTGATGATTAATTCAACATTAGCAAGTGATTATGGTGGTGCTAATGTAGCACGTTTAAACGCTCATTTCTTGTAAGTGGAATTGTCATAGTGTCATTAAAAAGTATTAATTATTTTTTTAAATTTTGTTCTTCAGTTGTGATTTATGATTTTATTTTAACTAGAAAGGCCGGAAATCAATTCATTCTTTTTAGAATTACTTCACAAATTATATTATAAGAAATGCTGTAATAAATAACTATTTAGTTGGCAATTTAATCGATGGTTTCAAGTTTTAAAAGTCACTTAATACACATGTACATTATTTACTTTATAATTCTCTTCATTCAAATTTTATCTTCTTTGATAGCTGATTTTTTCATATTGAGCATCAGATGTGGCATTAGAATGTCAGAATGATTTCTTTTTATGTCTCTTTTGATCTGGAGTTGATTTAAATTTTTGTAAGATCTGGACTAACATTGTATAGTTCATTCTTATTTCAATTTATAGTAATGATTGGGCGATTCCGTTGGAACGAGTGGCAGTTGAACTCGGGTTTCCTAATCTTGAAGAGCTGCTCAAAACAGATGAGATGAAAGATTACGTGGAACAAACGTCGTCAGTTAATGGTGTTGCTTTTTACAGATCAGTCTGCAAACCATCCAATGAGCATATTCTTCGAAGAGTTGCTGATTGCAAGCTGAATGATGATCAAATGTGAGTTTTTGCTATTGTTACATCAAGGAATTCATTTTGACATACTTCATGCTATTTTTTGAGCTCTTTGCTATATTTTTTGACATGTCTTTTAAAGTTCGACAATAAATGCTTTTAGATCATAAAAAGACGATAGATAATATGTTGAATGATTTTTTTTACATTAATGAAAGAAATTGGATTTTTTTAATGTAAATAGTAGAATCTGTTTTGTAAGTAGGTTTTTGTGCTAAATTTTGAATTTGAAATTTTCAGAGCTCAAAAACGAAAAATACAAAGATTGTTGGAGTTAAAAAATCCAGAAAATGCACAAAATTTTCTGGAGGTTGTACATTTTATATTGTAATTTAGAAAAATTTATGAACATGCTTTTTTCTTATATGAATAGTTTCCCAGTGATTAACAGTTAGTTTATCTGATATTTGTTTTACCAAAAGTTTATAAGAAATTATCTCCTTCATCATTTATTGTTTAAAGCAAGTTTTTACTGTCACAGCGTTGCTGCTTGGCAAATTGAAAATAATATATATTACATTTAAGGGTAAACGTCGAATCCTCAAAATTTTGCTAGATTTGAAAGCATACGAGGTAGCAGTTGATTATCATACGATACGGAACGAATATGAGAAACGCTATAATATTAGTTTGAATGCTAAGGTTAGTAATGATGTTACTTTTATTAAACATTAGATTTACTATATTTCCTTAAACTAGTTTTATTTTATTCACTTATTTTATTCTGATTGCTATTATTTTTTAAGAAGTTTTTTAGGCATTTATTTTGAATAAATCTTCTCTTAGGAGCATCAAAGATTATTCATGAATAATAAGGCATCGAAGAATTTTTTGCGCGTTTTTTACCGAGAAGTCAGTTTAATGAATGGCAATCCCATTCGAGTGAAACTTCGAAGTCCTGATGTAGAAAGTAGGTACCTTTTTTTCATTACATTCCTAGTGTATGTTTATTAGATGATTTTCTATTCTGCTTTATCTAATTAACTGACTAATTTTTGCCTGGCTTTTAAACACATATCTAGAAAACTATTTAAAATTGATATCATTTTCTATTAATACCATAAAAAGTGATAAATAATGAATTGAGATATTAAATCCCAATAACGCTGTTTTTGCTCAACAGGTAGAGCAAAAACGGCGAGCAAAATCAGTAGAGCAAAATCAGCTACATCTGATTCTTATTTAATATATTTTGACAGTTATTATATCTGAACTATGTGGATTTTTATTTGACATTAACACTGATATTTCCAGTTCCCGAGGAAATAACAGAAGATCTTCGCATATTAGCGAATATTGATAAAATTGAACTTCCAACATTTCCTTTGGAATATCGATCATCTTTATCAAATATTGTAGGTAAAGAAAGTAAGATTTATTCTTCGCCATTTCCTTTCAGTGATATTAATTAAAGACAATGACGCAGCATTGATTAAAGCATTGCAAAAGCATAATAAGAAACAAAATCTCAGTAAATTCAAATTATTGGAAAGTAGTAAATTCAGTTAATCGAGAATGTAAAGTAATAGGCGGTCATGTGTTTTTTAGTGTTTATTAATTAAGAAATAGGATAATTTTGTTTTAAATTCTAAATACATGATATTCCTATAGATTCCATTATATTTTAACACATATACATTGTGTGAAGGTAATATTGCAAATACTAATAGGATTAACAACGTGACGCTTTACGATATGACTAAAATGATGGACGTTTTAGCTGATACGGATAAAACAAAAAATGAGCAAGAAAATGATTTCGATGAAATGCCTCAGAAATTTGTGGTAGGTTTTTCAATTTGAAATTTCCGTTGTAAATTCATTTCTGTTTCTCAGAGAAAAGTGTGTAGAAGTTTTTTTGCAAGTCTTTACAGTGATACTTTCCGATTTATAGAATGTAAAGCAGCTCAGCTACTTTTGCTCATTGCTACAAAAAGCCTTTTTTTCCGATTTTTTTTCATTACCTTATTACATTATTACTTCGGCTATCCAATAACTATTTTTCTGTTTAAATAAAAGAACCTTCTATGTTTTCATATTATCATTGCTATTACTGTAATTTACATTTACTGTTGATATTGATTTTTGTCATTGATAAAGGTTTCTTTCACAATAATCAACAGTAATAATAAGTCGAAATATAAACTTTAGAGAAAAATTGTTATATTTAGTTTATTTATTAAAAATTTTTTATAGGAATCAACCGATCTGAATGAAGATAAATATACGGGTGATGAGGAATCAACGGATAGCAGTGATGAGGAAGCTAAAGCTTCTAGAAAATATCAAAGAAAGAAATTTAAAGGGAATTTAAATACATTTAATATTTCTTCAATTACTTCAAAGGTTAAACGTTTGATGAATTTTTATTTCATAAAGCTAACAGTTTTCGAAGATTATTATTGGTGATTATTAGAGCAGTTCCCTTTTTTTACCCACTCTTTATTTGACAACTGTAATATTAAAAAAGAATAGTTTGTAAGTTATAACATTAAAATTAAGCAAAATAATTACCGTAGTGAGTTTGTGACGCTATTTTATTTCTTCCCTTAACAAAATTTTAGGGAAGAGTAGTTATAAGTTATGAAGCAATGAAATGTAATAAATCAATTTGCTTATTAGTGTATTGTTTTGTATTTTTCTTTTTTTTTTAGGTACAAATCGCTGTAGATGAAGCTGAAAGTCGTTTAAGTCACTCAGAGATTGATACTGATAGTATGGAACAGTCTGTAGGATTGATGGATAACGGAGGAAGCAAGGTTAGTACCATTTTATCTTAATAAAAGACTGTTGATTTATATAATGATGAAAATTAATCAAATGAAATTTAATGTTAAATCACATGGAGGCGTTTTTTTTTTTTTTGATCTGTATATCATTTTGTATATGGGTTATTTTGAAGTCATTTTGACGAACAATATTTCGTTCATTTGTTTTTTTTCATTTTTATCATGTTTTCATACATCTTTCTTGACTTAACTCTCTTACATGATATGGATGGCTATGGGATCATGTGCAAATTTTCCATGAATTTTATCATTCATGATTTCATTTGTCTTAAGAACTGGTTTTGATTTCTCAGTAAGATATGCATATCTCGGAGCTATTCGATTTTGTAGGTTTTACAAGGAAAATGTCAATCAATTACCGAACGTGCCTTACAACAGGCTGTCAATCGTCTTCAAACTCGAAAGTCTATTCGATCACAATCACCATCTTCTATCGATTTCAGTAATTTACAACAGGCTGTCAATCGTCTTCAAACTCGAAAGTCTATTCGATCACAATCACCATCTTCTATCGATTTCAACAATAGAAATTCTGCACAACTAATCCCGGTTAATATTATCCCTTTTTTTTTTTAAATAACAGAAAGATAAAATCATTTGTACATCGGACAATCTATCTTTTTCCATCATTAAAATTTTTCTTTTCGATTAATTTCTAGCATTTACTTGAAGAATCATTTTTGCGGGGAACATATTTGAATAGAACATTTTTCTATTTAGTATTAAAAAAATAATAATTTAAATTAAATTATATTGCTTTTTTTATGTGTGAAAATATATCTATTTTCTATATGTGGCTATTATTGCATTCATTATTTGCGCTAATTAAATTGCCATTTACTATAGCAATACAGTATTACTACAATGAATACAATAAACACTAATAATTTATACGTAACAGAAGATCAAATAGTTTTTTCGGAGTGTTTTTAGGCTAATGTGATGTAATTTTAATGCAACTTCAGATGTACAATTCTCCTCAATCATCAGCATCTATTAACAGACAGTGTAATGAGGAATATCAGGGAATATCGAGAGATTATCAATTTGTTCAAAGTAATCGTAAGGTGAATTATATATTTTCTATTAAAAGCAGTATTGAACGAGGAATAGGCAAAAGAATCAAATTCTTGTTCAACAGCCTAAAAGTTAAGATTTTCGAGCTTAATGCAATGTAATTAAGTAAAAACGCTAAAATATATATAATACCTTTATTACAAGGATATATGTATTACTGTATTGTTAATTTGTTAGTTAATTAATAACAAAAAAAAAAAAATACGATAAAGTTATATGTTAGAAGAATGTAAAAGTAATGTTGAAATTTTAAATGTTTTTTGAAATTAAAAGTGTCATTTCATAAAATATGTTTGTTTGATGTGATGTGAAAGAGAGAGAAATTTATAAGTTTTTGAACTATAAAAGGTAGAGATGTTAATATAGCATTATGATTACAACATTACATTTTTAATTATTCAGCAAACAAGATTATTATTTTTCTTTTATACTATTAATGATAATATTTGTTGATTGTAATATTGGTCATTGCAAAATGGTCATTGTAAGGTCATTGTAATATTGGTCATTGCAAAATGGTCATTGTAAGATCATTGTAATATTGGTCATTGCAAAATTATTGAAGTGAAAAAAATAATGAAGAAATGTAAATTTAAATTTTACTCAACTTTCCCCATCAAATAAATCGGTCTAACGTCAGAGAAGGAGAATTTTGGAAATTTTGTATGAGAGAGGTCAAAGAAGGTTTTAGCATTTTCTCGAAATTACCAGAAATGTCTGGTCGAATAATGTGAATCAGACATATGTGATTGGATGAGAGGAAGAGAAAGAAAGGAAATGAAAGAATAGAAATGTGGGATTTGCATGCTTTTTTTACGTTCACTTTAGTCACACGTGTCACGTTTTATGGGTGATATTGTTAGGATAGTGAGTTATTGATTGTTAGGCTTTCTTTTTTTACGTGATGGAATGAAAGAATGGAAGGGTGAGATTTGCATGCTTTTTTTACGTTCACTTTAGTCACACGTGTCACGTTTTATGAGTGATATTGTTAGGATAGTGAATTATTGATTGTTACGCTTTCTTTTTTTAAATTTGAATTTAATGTTTTTTTTCTTGGAACATTACACTATCATCTTTCGCTTAGATGTGTGGTAGGAATGGGGATAAGAAATGGGAAAGGAGTGCGGAACCAGGAATAAATCAAATCTTGAAATTTTTTTTAATCGAAAAAATTGGATAAATTAATTAATTAATTAAAATATTATCATTTTGTTTAAAATACGTAAGCATAAATTTTTCTTACCATTTGATTTATCTTTCAAAGATATTCTTTTTTATAGTTTTTCGAATAAAAAATAAAAAATTATAACTGAAATAAATGAATTTATTAAATGTATGATGAAAAAAAAAGTTGCGTGTATTAAAAGAAATCATCAAATGAAAATTTCAACTGCAAATTTATTCATTGCTATTTTTGCTTCTATTTTTCAAGCCGTTTGAAAATTTTTCTCGCTTTCAGTAATATAAAAATATACATATTTCAACCTTTTTAAATCTAAAAGATAAAAAATTTACATATCTCTTACATATATCTAATTTTAGCAATATAAAAATAACTTTTAATACGTATTGAGTGCTGTGTTATTTAACTAAAATGTTACGTACGAATTTCGTGTTGTAAATTTTTGCAAAATGTTATGTTTCAAGTTTTCACGTCCAAATTTGCATACATAGTTTGCATGAATTTCAGCATTGCAACTATTTTAACTTATAATTCATTTATCTATCATGAGCGATCACTTTTTTCATTCGTCCCGTTTATATCAAGTATGTGCATATATCTTTTAATATTTCATAGTAATTATATTCCGTTAATATGGTCACATTTCTTTTCCTCTACTTTTCCTTCTTCTCCTTTTTCCATTTGATTCAGAATTTCTAAGTTGATTTGAAGATTATGATATTGTCATCATCCATTGGTGATAGTATTTGCTATTGTCTTGTATTTTGGAGAGAAGCATTTTAATAGAATATTCGTCATCATAGGTATTGCATCAAATTAAACAAGCGTGGTTGAACAAATTATGACTAAATTTGCCTTCCAGTATACCCACAGTATGTCGTAGTTTTGAATGGTGGGATGAATTAATCTGACCAGGCTTTTGATAATTTTTTCTGGCATAAATTATGCGGACATTCTGAAATCGAAATACTTTTTGTAGGAATTAAATGAAATGCCATATGGTTCATATAGTGTTCCTAATTCAAGCGCTGGTCAACGCAACACATATTATGGTGAAATTTAAAATTTTATAGAAGCTCAGCATAGGACTAAAATTTAATTTGATTATAATTGTGGTTTATAATCAGTTGACTTTGCCGAAAATTTTTCAATATCACCTAATTTAAATTTAATCTTTACCTTATGTGGAGATGTGCAGTTTTAAAGATAGAAATATTTAAATTTGATGTGTAATTTGTTTAGTACTGATTAAATCATTTTGTAAAATAAATGATGTTGAACGTTCTTTTTTTTGATTTTTTAATCCAATTTTTCGAACGAGAAGTTTTATTTGTAATAATGGTAGAAGTGTTGCTGAAAAGATGTTGATCGAAAGTGGTCATGAAAAAATTCATAAAAATCGAATAATGGTAGATTTTAATTGTTGAACCTACAAAATACACTAGTGTGAGTAAATTATGAGCAAATTATAAAGATCGCTACATCAGATTCGATAATAAATTGTTGTTTTCTAGCAGAAGAAGACAATTCATCGCAAGGCAATTACTACATGTCGACTGGAAATGTTCAAAGGTCATCTTCAAGTGAGTGTTTAGCGGCATTTTTTAAGTCATTTTTCAGTGGATTGGTCTGCGCACTGATCAAGCCGTACTATATTTTTTCCTTGGATCACTTTATTATCGATTGTTGTTTTCTAGCATCTGTAACCAAAAAAATGTCAAAATATATTGCGTTTCACGTAAGCTAGACGGATCGGTCCGCTAACTGATAATCTTTACTAACGTTTCACATGAACTTCAAGTCAAAGCTTTTTAGTATCCTACTAATGATTTATTTGATTACTTAAATGGACGTTATTAATGAACTTTACTGATAAGTTTTATTCTTCTGTTGTGTGTGAGAGCCTCGTAATGTTTTGCTTAAAATTTGAAATTTTGCTTTATATTGAATTAATAATATTGTCAAAAGTTCAATCTCATTAACAGGTTATTCTCATAACAGTAATTGGACACCGTCTGTGCAACAAGATCAACATTATCAACTGAATCGATTTCAACAGTACGTGCATTAAATACAAGTTTGACAAAAAGATTATACTTCGGGTTGTGTCTCAATTAATCCTTTGGATATGTTTGTGTACCCTATTCGGTTGTTTTAATGAAATTTGTATTTTTAGGCATTGTCAGGGTTATTCTGATGGTCATACTATTTTAAGAGATGTTTCATCTACCGATTTTTCTCCTCATTCTTCTGGCAAAAAGTTTGCACAGGTCCATTTGTTATCTTAATTTTTTTTGTCTAGTTAAGTGTATAAATTATTCACATGATTTGATGGTGTCTTTATTCATCGTTTTGTCTGAGTTATTTTCCAATTGTTTATATTTTTATGCTTAATTTCGCTTTGTTCATAGTAAATCCTTAAATTTCGTTTCTGTAATCTGTTAAGTAACAGCATAATCAGTACATTTTTTATAGTTGTCAAAAGAATCACAAACTGACGAAAATTGGCTGGAAAGTTTGCTTGATGAATTGGGCTGTCATAGTTCGGTAATCATTTATATAGCTTTTAGTTCGCAAATAATCTACTGTGGAAATCTGGTATTTGCAGTGTTTCATCCAGATGGATTTAGAATTGATGAATTCTGTAGAATTGTTTTCTGAATATGTATAGAGGGATTTTAAGGATTTTAGATAAAAATTGGTAAAGCGCAGCGTTTTTTTTATAGAAGTACATACGGAATTAGTTTTCAAATGCTTTGTTATGATATCAAAATATGCAGCACTTATTTTTTGGCACTTCTTTCTGCGCTTGACCGATTTTTTAATTGACATATTTTTTAATGAACATTATTGGTTTTGTATCAAAACTTAAATTCTTAAGTTTTGTATACTTTTCAGGAAAAAAGCGCATTGCAGAAATTAGCACAAGTGATAGAATTATTAGTGGAAGTGCGGTTACCAAATCCAATTTTGGTTGGAATTTTTTTATATAGTTGATTCTTATTTCTTTTAGGAATAAATCCACTTTCATACAATATTAATGTCGGTCAGATTCTGTCATTTCGAATTTATAAGATTTTTAGTGATTTTTATTGAAATAGTTGATATTGTGCTATATAAAATTTATATGCACTATATTGTAATTTTTTTTGTTTTCAGAACTCTCACTTACAGATCATAACGCTGATTAAATTTTTAGGATACTGAAATTGTCGAAATATTATGTAGTTGTTAAGAATATGGAAAAAAATAGCTAAGGTAAAAAAGTCTTATGTTTGTATGTATATTTCAGATGTCAGCACTACCACAGATTGTTGGCTCGTTTTATGGTACTAAAATAGATCCAGAGGAGGATCGAAATTACCGGAAAACATGGAAAGAAATTATAAGAGATCACTGTAGTGCAAAGATAGTCGTTGTACCGTTACCGAATGGCGAGGTTAGTAAATGCACCAGGATATTAGTATTTTGTGAGCGTGTATGAAAAGAATATTAGTATTTTGCGAGCGTGTATATATGAAAGGACCGATAAAATTGGTGATTGAAGGATTTTTTTTAGTTAAAATATTTCATACTATCAAAATCTGAAAGCATGTTTGACATGTGACTTTGCAGCTCTCGTCCAATTGCTTATTTCCATACTTCTGAAGTTTCTTGTTTTAACTTTATTTTGTTGTAAAATAATGTTAATTTCATTTATAGGAAGTATTGATAAAGAAAATGAAAGCATAAAGAATGATAAAAGACTCGATGAAAGAATATTTTGATTCTATAAATGTCAGGGATTTTTTTTATATCGTGTATATATTTGTTCTTGATTCTTATTTAGTCTTGCATCCATTCTCAAATATGTGCTAAGCTGAACTGGCGCTGTGGAATGAATTAGGCTTTGAGTTAGAGTGTCAAACTTACCGCTTATGAGACCTGTCATGAAAGTGAGTTTTCAGCAGAGTTAAAAATTACAATATTAAACAGGAAGTTTTTGGTTGGGATAGTCTCTGCTCCAATAGCCGTTAATTTCAAAGAGAGAGGTGTAAAGCGTCGGAATAACACTGCATCTGGAAACAGAACTGGGTGCTGGGTTGAGGTGATCGAATGAGAAAACTTCGGCTTGTTCAACATATTACTCTTTTTACTGATATAAACTGTCTGTTGCAAATGTCATAAAATGAAAAAAGAAATGAATAAAAAATATTGTTGTCCAAACTCTTCTGATTCGTTAATGCCACTCATTTCCATTGGTCTTCCTGTAAGGTGCTTCATTACTGATTCTGGCAAAATAATTCACATCTAATCATTCAGTGCTTCTAATATTCCCATTGAAAATCCCTTTAATTTAAAAATAAATTAAAAAGGTTGTATGTAATCCTCAGCTTCTTAAAGCATTTTTATGTACCGTTTTTGTATGTAATCCTCAACCTCTTAAAACATTTTTATGTACTGTTTTTCATCAATATTTGTCGCCAGTATACTTGATTGTCCTAGCCTCTATGACAGCTTGGCTTATCTTCAGAAAGAAATCATTATATGAGATAACTGTTTCCCTTAGCATTGATATACTGCAAGAATGTAATAAAACTCCTCTGATTTCAGCTTTTCTTGATTTCTTTGGCTTATTTTGGAATTCATTAGTTTTTGCAAGGATTTCTGTTTATTTTCCTAAAATTTTTTCTTTTGATAAAAAAAATAAAAATTTATTATAAGTACTGGAAAAACTTTTAAGTTTGAAAAACGCAAAAAAAGATTTGTTTCTAAACATTGAGAAATATGAAATATCACGTCAAATTACTTATTTTTTCTTAAATTGCCGAAAGGGATTGATGAAAATTTTAACTTATCCGAAAATTTTAACCAACCAACAAAAATAATTGAATGATTGAAATCTAGTTTTATCATCATCATTTACAATCTTCTCTTGCGCATATCCTATTCAACCCATTCTTTGACAGTTCTATTGAGAAATGCGAATGTTAAAATATGAGTAGGACAAAAAACAGTATTGCTTAAATACATCTATGAGTCAAGCCATAGCTATTGGTTTCATTTACAATATTAAATTTTTATACGAGGTTGAAGTCGATAAATCACTAACAAAGTGCTGACGCAGTAAGCAAAAGGTGAGCTACACGCTCGATAACATTTTCCTTATGACTATGTCAAATCGCTACAGATATGGATATGATGTAGGGGCGAAATTTTGATCTATAGTTCAATGAACAGATATGATCTATAGTTCAATGGTATGAGCAGAGTTTTATAATGCTTTCAGTTTTGGTGCTGATTACATTTTTTGTTTTAATTGGAGAAAATTAACTTCTCAAAAGCAAAAATGGAAGAGAAATGTAATATCAAGCAAATGGATTAGCAGGGCTATCATCATAATTTTCACTGCAACGATAAGAGAATTTAATTTCAGTCATTTCAAGATTGTCAGAATAATTATTATTCTTAAATTTTGTTCTCAAAATAAATAGCTCTGTGTAATTAACATTATGGCAATTTTACTACAAAATAAATGGAAATAGAACCACATAATAACTCATTTGTGATTATCCTATCAGTCAAACATTAGCAGATTAATTTTGATAAGGTCTACATTTCAAAATCGGCACGGCAATATTCGACAATATTTTAGCTTACAATAGGTTCAAATACGATGAAGCTGACAGCATATCTAGCCCTTTTGATTTATTGCGAACGGCAGCACAGGCTTTAGAACTACTTCATAAAATTTGGAAGTAGATTTTCAAACTACGCGAAACCCAACCTAGTATTATGAGATGATATGATCACAGAGTTATTGCGGCTATCACACCAAATTACAATGTGTTTTGTTTGTTTAATTTTTGTTTGCAATATTATTAAACTTAACTCTGGCTCAAATTTTCCAACTTATAAGTTACAGATGATGGCCAATTAACAATGATAAGGCAGGGAATGAATTTTCGGATCGTAAAAATTTATAATGGCACTATTCAAGGTTGAGTGATTGATTAATTCAAATATTTGATGATCTTTTCAAATTCGCTCATTTTTTTCAATTAGATAACAAATTTGCATAAATTCTGCTATTTTATGACAAAATTACCTATGTTATTGCAGCATAAGCATAACAAAAGGCGATGATGAAAAATGAAAAAAGAATTATGATATTTTTCTTGTGAAACAATTGTTTTGAAAACTTTACCTTAAACTTGAGGTGCTTTCCCTAACATTTAATTCTCATAGGATTAATTTATGATAAAAGAAGAGAACGTAAATAAAGAACGTAAGACGAAGCAATTATTCCTCAACCACTTCGCTCACAAATTTCCGGATCACGATCCACCAAAATACACTTCGCTCACAAATTTCTGGATCACGATCCACCAAATACACTTCGCTTACAGATCCACCAAGTACAGTGCATGATGGGATTGTTGGGTTTCGCGTAGTTTGAAAATCTATTCCCAACATTTTATGAATTATTTTCAAAGCCTACGTGTAACTCTCAGAGCGGACAATTGTACAGTCCGCAATAGATCAAAAAGACCAGATATACTATCAGTTTCAATGTATTTGAAAACGATTGTATTGCAAGAAAAAGTGTTGTCGTGCCGACTCTGAAATATGGACCCTACCAAAATTAACTTGATTTGCTAGAATTTTGACTATCAAAGGATAGATTCTTGCCCTTAAAGTTCAGATGGTAATATTTGTGAAACTTTTTTAATAATTTTAATTTTAATTTATCATTGAAGAATTTTTCATAGAATTAAATTTAAATCAATCATATATTCTAGTACCGTTTTCCATAGCAACATTGCCTTAATGTTAATTACATAGAGCTATTTTGTTTCGAAGACAAAATTTCATAAGTAATAATAATTATTCTAAATGATAATTTTGAAATTGCTGAAATTAAATTCTCTTCTCTTATATATCTTTACAATGCAATTCTGACAATAGTCTGATAATCCAAAGTTTATATTTGCAACCTCAAAATGATGAAATACCTTTTATTGGCAAAGTAAAGTTGCCTCAGGAAATCTTCCAAGTAATAGTTAAAACTAAGAAGATAATTAATGAAAAAGAACGAATTAGTAATAAATGATATGACACAATAATGAATAAATTTGCTTGATATTACATCCCTGTTTTATTTTTGCTCTGAGAATTAATTTTCTCCAATTGAAACAGTAAAGGTATTCAGCACCATAACTGCAGCAATTATGAATTCAGGCATCTCTGTTCGTATCACTGAACTATATATTGCTATATCACATTCATATCTGTTAGTGATTTGACAATGTTGTCAAGCGTGTAGTTGGCCTTTTATTTTTTTGTCAGCAATTTACCAACAATGGTCTTTGTTGGAAAATATTTCAAATTTATCAACAAACTCGGAAATACAAGTACGAGGAAAAACTGGATTTTAATTTTAGCATAACAGCTCCTATCTGTTTTTTCCTCATCATATTGCCATCGAGGACATATTTTAGCACTTTTTATTCCTCATGGACCATAGACGAACAATTCACATAAAGAAAACAACAGGAAAACTAATACAAGAAATAACAAAAAAATATTAGAAGAATTGATAAACTGCACATAAACAACAAATTAAAATACACTGAAAAACAATACTTTGCTATTTTCAAAATTAATTAAAATCAACAATAAGCAGCAAAATGTATGACAAAGAAATTACATCTATTTAGCATAGCCTAAAACTAAAAAACTACACAATCCAAATAGAATTAATCACAACTTCTAAAAAAAAAACAGCACAGTCATTTTCACAAAGTCTACCAATTCTTCAAGAAGCAAAAGAAAATTAATTAGAATTAGATAAAATCAGAGATTTATTTAAATCAAAAAAAATAAACAAAATATATACATAATATAAAAATAATTAGAGACGCTCCACCACCGAACCTCTCTTGAAGACACTTTACCACTGAACTTCACCGCTGAAGATGTACAGAACTCTCACTAAACTGCTGACTGTTGAATATTTAAATAAATACGATTGTAAAATATAAAATACTAAAGAAAGTTAAGAAATATGACAAAGTAAATCAGAAAAATATTAATAAATTCATAGAAGAGAAAACAAAATATTAATCGTATTATGGAATAGAACATCTAAGAATACATCATACAAATCAATACTGTTTGAATAAACTATGAATATTGTTGCTATACAAAAATATTACACATTTAGATCAGCACTACCACTCCTTCCAATCAGTCAATTATTTTACGCATGAAAAAAGTCTTGTTTATAGATAGCACTCTGGAAATTATAAATGTGAAAGTATTTAATTCTAAATGGAACGATGCAGTTAGAGATTACAAGTGAAAATCATTATTCTGACTGAACAGGTGATTGATAATCGAAGGAAAATTTACAAAACTTGATGTTTTGTAGACTTTTTCCACTTCTAATTCAATGTTATACATCGATTATTGAAGGATAACTGGACGAGAATCCCCTGAAATATCAAAACTATGATGACAAGCAGATTTTTCTTCGTTTTTAATCCTGATAAAATTAGGTTTCTTTTTTAACTTCAAAAGCTCTTAGTTATAAAATTAGCAAAATAAACGAAATACTGAAACTGCAAATAAAGTGTTGGAAATCTATAAAACTTACGAAGATTGATGAGGTAATGAATTCTGACTTGCTATATTGGAAGATTGATTGATAGAAGTAGCAAGATCTATTCTATTAATCGCTGAAATATATTCATATAAGAAAAAAGCATAGCAGTAAATTCAAACTATATAATGAATCAGCAAATAAATTTAATTTCCCGAATTAAATTAAGTTGGACATAAGCTGACTGACTTATTAGTCATGAAATTTGGTTGAGAGACGAATTACTTATTGGGAAAACGGATTTTAACCTTAGTTATTTTCATGAGTCTCCCTCTTATTCAATATTGAATCAATGTTAAATGCAGATTTCAGTGTGTTTCTCGGATAGATAAAATTATTGCTGATATTGCTGTAAGTAGCATAACAGTACTTGCAGCATCAACTGTTCGACCGTATGGGTGTTGGAAGAAAACTGATGGTAGTGGGTAAGTAGCAGATAGATAATTGAAGTTGTTTTGGTGCATGGGAATTCGTGATGAGTTAACATTATGAAGCACATTTCCACTGCTTAGAAAGATCATCCTTGGATCGAACGGTAAGAATCCTTGTGAATAGATCGGCAATGGTATAAATTGAGGAAATCTTGGCTGCTGGACAACTGATGGTAAAGCATTGAAAGATGAGAATCGCTGGGTAGCAAGAACTGATGTCAAATCAGCAACTATCTAGAAAACAAAAAATTTAGTTTCCACAAATATATTAATGGAGGAGAAGTGAGCTTAAGCTTGAGAATTCATCAATGGATCCAACACCATTCTAATCATTAGAACATTCCATTGCATTATGAACATTATCTTAAGAAATTAAAATTGCTTGACTCAACTTTACAGCTACTGGTTCACTTCCAAGGTAAAATTCCCGTGGAGACCAGATGGATAAACAAATCACTACAAACGATATGAAAAACTTTTTAAATATAAAATCTGAATCTAAAATGAATCAAAACTTATGACACTTTTAAGTCATCACCTGCGGTTGAGGATGTATAATTGGTAGGCATTTCATCTGATCTCCTTCCAGACCTTCTTCTTCATTACCAACTTGAGCAGCATAGGCATTTGTGTCCCGTTTAATTTCACTTCGACCTGATCCATCACCACTTCGGCCCATAATGGATTCACTTCCATTTCCATCTTGTTCGAAGCGCAAAAAGGCGTTTGCTTTCCTATTATTTCCTTTCCATCTATACGGTTCTTCATGATCATTTTGTTCTGTTACAATATTTTTGTTGCCTTTAATTTCGTCCTTATTTCTATCTGAATTTTTGCCGCTACTTTGACATTTTTCAAATTTGCTCCTATTTTGTCTATTCACTTCGACTCACAAGATTTCGTGCTGATCGGTTTTAAACGCATCTATAGATAATTGACCTCCAATAGCATTCCGAATTTTCATGGTTCACATTCAAATTGATATCTGAAAATAAATTTTCAACTGATTGTTCTATTACCGTCCTTTCCCTATACAAATAGGATAATTTTAAACAATCTTAATTAGTTTACGATTTTTAATTTCTGAAATTGAGAAATAATATTAAAATGCATAGCATTAATGCTTGCAATAATCTTTCTTATTCTTAAAATTTCTTTTCCTCACTAACTTTCTATCAAATAAATATTCTTTAATGAATAATTTAATGCATCAAATAAATGTTCTTTAATGAAGGGCGTATAAATATAGCAATCTCAATCAATAAGCGTAATTCTGCCTCATTCTTATATAACTAATAATCAAATTTTGTAATCTGATGACGTGCTAAAATTTGAGAATTTTCCTCACTAACTTTTGTTTCTTTGTTGATCTATTATTTTAAAATTAGAAATTTTGTCTGTATTTTATGTCAGATTGGGCAGCACTTGTTTTTTTTTTGAACTAAAAAACATAAAAGTGAATATTGGGAAATGAACACTCACAATGAAATAGCATGTAAGAGCTATGGAAAGAAAAACCTTTGAGATAAAAGTTAGCTTTTTAATAGAATAACTACGTCTTTTTTAATTTGCCTTAAATCCTGCATGCTGGTTTATTACAATTTACATTCTTTTCTATTTTGTTAAAAATCGATGGCAATAATATTCACTCTCATATTAAATAAATGAAAACTAAAAGAATTTTTAATATTAGTTTTGGCATTTAGTCTATTTAATTTGATCAGTTAAATATTGTTTCTTTTGTTCTCACTCTGCTCCTCACTTCTTAATTCTTATCTCAAGAAATTACAAAGAAAAGTTTGATAACTGAAAGTTGAGGAGAATTTACTTATAACAACAAAAAAAAGCTGACCAATCCAGCGATTAGAATCTTGAAAAAACATCTGCACAAATATGTTAATGAGTTCAATCCACGCTGCCGTTTGTTTTCTTTTCTTTTTGAGCCAGATTGTTTCAAAGATCTGCCATTGTTGCCTGATGAATTTGACTGATCCACAATGGGAAAGCTATTATCATCAGATGTTTGTGATGGTCCAGCATCATCAGGAAATGCTTAAAAGTCCAACAATAAGACATAATTTTTCAAGCATTTATAGAAACTAAAAAATTATTTGGGGAAAATTATTTAGCAATATGAAATGTAACGCTATCATTATGCTTCTTATAAATTTCGTGATTCACAAATTTCTTATAATTACAAATTTGACAGCATTCAAGACTTTTTTGAGAGAAATGAAGCAAACTTGTAAAAAAATTGATTAGTGGTAGTTACCATCGAAATTTTCGTTGTTATTAGGCACTAAATCGTGTCATTACATTCTGTGTCATTAAAACTTTTTCATATATACCTTCCTTGTCTGCTTCCACCTAGAATGAAAATTTTGAAACTATTCTGTTTTTTAACTTGAATTTCATCAAAAATTTTGCCAAACTTCACATAGTTTCAAAACTGACCTGAAAAACTAATCAGAAAGAAATCAGAGTTTTCACTGAACACATTTAATTAGCTCAGTTCTCCCCAATACATTAGCAAATTTTTGAAGATTCTTAGTGCAGAGAAAAAAATCAAAACGACAATTTTTTGGGAGCGATCATTTTTTAATAAATTTTTTCCAACTTATTCGTCACCAGAAAAAAAATTCAAATTAGAGATACCTTGAGAGCATAAAGAATGGATGGATAATTATCCAAGCCTTTCCATTGTAGAAACTTTTGTGTGATTTTGCCATTGCTCCCAGAGCTTCCATGACGTTCACGACATCATAGATTCGACGCTTTTCCACTTCTGAAATAAAATTGCTGCAATGCAATCTACGGCATTTGGGATAATCAAATAAGTTACGAGGCTTCATGTGGCCTCTGCTTATGCCAATTAACATCATTTGCATGTTGCCATGTGATTTGGATAAGAGATATTAATATCAGTTGTGAGTGTACTGGAAGAATATTATCATTGATTATGTTTTTCAGAAGTCTAAAATTACTCTTTGCACTTCATTGTGCAGAAATGGCCATATGCCCATGTGATTTTTTGCCTGTGATTTTTCCTGTGATTTTTTGTTCTGTGACTTTTTTTCTTCTGATTTTTTCCTTGCGATTTTTTTTTCTCTGATTTTTGTTTCCTGTGATTTTCCTTGTGATTTGTTTTTCTCTGATTTTTTTCCTGTGATTTTTTTTCTTGTGATTTTTTTTCTTGTGA